>APFE031213118.1:288399-346536 GCA_000404065.3 Pinus taeda | reverse complement strand
TTCCTCTACCAAAGGGACGAAAACTTGTTAGATGCAAATGGGTTTATAGAACCAAGTATGGGCCAGATGGGAAAGTTGATAAACATAAAGCTCGCCTTGTTGCTAAGGGCTTTTCACAAATTGAAGGCATTGATTATACTCAAACCTTTTCCCCCGTTGCTAAAATGAACTCTGTCCGCCTTGTTCTTTCCCTTGCTACCTCTTACCAATGGGAAGTCCATCAGATGGATGTTAAATACGCCTTCTTGCATGGGGACTTGCATGAAGAAATCTACATGGAACAACCTATTGGCTTTATACAAAAAGACTCCAGCCTTGTATGCCATCTTAAGAAATCCCTTTATGGTCTCAAGCAAGCTCCTCGGGCTTGGTATGCCAAAATGGATAGTTTTCTCTTAAAATCTGGCTTTTCTAGGTGTCATTCTGACCATACTGTCTACACCAAGAAAGATGGAAAGTCTCTTATCATTCTTGTTCTTTATGTTGATGATCTTATCCTCACTGGTAGTGATCCCAACCTTATTAACCATGTGAAGTCCAGCCTTAAAAAGAAGTTTGAAATGACAGACTTAGGACATTTACATTATTTTCTCGGTCTTCAAGTCTTGCAATCCAAAGAAGGTATTTTCCTCTCCCAATCCAAGTATGCCTGTGATCTTCTACGCTTTTTTCACATGGAAGATTGTAAGCCAGCTCCTTCTCCCTTTCAGTCTGGAGTCAAACTTTCAGTCAATTGTACTTCCCCTGAAGTTGATGCTACCTTATACCATCAACTTGTCAGAAAACTTTTGTATTTAACCCATACTCGTCTTGATCTTTCCTTTGTTGTTGGCCTTGTTGCTCGGTTTATGCAAACCCCACGTGAAAGTCATTGGAAAGCAGCTAAACAAATACTTCGTTATGTTCGAGGTACAGTTCAGTTTGGCATTCATTACAGTGCTGAAGCATCTCCTCTATTGGTTGGTTTCACTGATTCCGATTGGGCTGGTGACCTTAATGATCGGAAGTCTACTGCTGGTTATGTGTTCACTCTTGGTTCAGGACCTATTACATGGGCTTGCAAGAAACAAGCTGCCATTTCTCTTTCTTCAGTAGAAGAAGAGTATCGTGGTGCCGTAGAGGCTAGTAAGGAAGCCTTGTGGCTTCGTCAGATCCTATCAGAGTTTGGTTTTCAACAGCAACATCCGACTACACTTTGGTGTGATAATCAAAGTGCCATTCAGCTTTGCAAAGATCCAGTTCAGCATCAGCGTAGAAAATACATTGAAATACACATGCGCTTCATCAGAAAGCTCATTCATGACCATGTTCTTGAAGTGTAATATTGTTCAACAGATGATCAAGTTGCAGACATCTTTACAAAGGCTCTCACAGAGGTGAACTTTACTAAACTTCGATCTATGGTTGGAGTTCAGGAAGTTGTCACTAAGGGGGGATAGGCTCTAGTGCCTCCTTCCTTCTCCTATTGTGTCATATTTGTAAATCCTTCAATCCTATCCCAAGTTGTTCTTAAGGGGGGATGTTAGGATATTCCGACACATAGGAAATAGTTAAGTATAACTTGGTCTAGTATAGAGTTAGGTAAAAGTGTGTTTCTTTACTATGTACATTTGTAACTTACAATCCGACGGTCACGATATGTAGTGATCCGACGGTTCATTCTCTCCTCGGTATTACCGACACTTGATCCGTGGCTTGACACCCGATTGGTCCTTGAATTCTATTTAAAGCGCATGGAGGGTCATTTGTAGGTTAACCGTGCATGAGAGAAGCTTATGTAAATTTTCATTCTTTTATTAATAAATTGCCTGTAGTAGCCACGTTGGCGCAGGCCGTGGACTGTTTCCCTCTCTGAGGGTTTTAACCACGTCAAAATACTGGTGTATTGATCTGTGATCTGTTTGTGAGCGGTGTCCTTTTGGTGTTCTGTCTGAGGAACTTACGCTGTAAATTCCTACACCTAAAAAATATGAATTTCTCATATTTTCTTATGCAATTCCCAAGAGAAATTTCTTTTCTTGCTTCTAAATCCTCTACACAAAAACATGTGTATAATGAATAAATAGATCCGTGCCTTCATCCAGTCTCAATAGGAAATTCATATTGTATGACCTACTAGGGCTAAATTTAGTAGTTGCAACTAGTTAACTAAGAGTCAATTGATATAAAAAAAGTCAAACTAATCAACTAAACTCAAGAACTCAAGTCTATCTCTATTATAGAACTAGATATCAGTTAATTGACAACACTAGAGTTTAGCTGCACTAGATAGCTAAATTTTAGCTATCAACTAGTAGAAAAATCATTGAAAGACATCTAACTCGAACTAACTAATAATAACTCAATGATAGGCCACATTACACATGTTATCTGACATCTAAATCTAATATTTGTGAGATTGAATTCAATTTAGTGTCTTTGACTAAGGCACAAGTCAAAGAAGCTATTCCTTGTTACAATTTAAACATTCCCTCTTACCAAGGAAGGAATTCTTGGACGAGGCTTGTCCACTTGGATCTGTCTTCAACTCTACCAAGTTCTCTACTGCTGCAGTTTCTCCCTCTGAACTAGAAAGAGACAAGTACCCTGTGTATCTAGGTGTCTACTTCTTGGTGATGGGAGACTCAACTCTCTTCTGAGCTCCCTTAACCAAATCCTTTTCCCACTTGGCTCGAACATTCCCTATATTATAAGTCTCTGACTGAGTGGTTTCCTCCAATCTCTTTGGGCTATGGTCTTCATCATCATCATTCTGCTAGTCAACCCAACTACCAGTTAGCTTAGACTGAATGTGAGATATTGGCTGAGGCTCCATATTGAGAGATCTATCCTTCTATCGCTCAACCACCACATATCTACTATGGGAACTCTCTACCTTGTTTCATCAACCGCCAATTTGTAGAGGTTCTCGATCTGCTTTACTTGGCCTGAAGTAGGGTGTTTGAGATAGGCCTTCCCTTTACTGAATACAACATCATACCATTTGCCTTTAATGGTTGCCAATGAGGCAAGGTTTTTCTTCAATCCTGGAACATACATCACATTCTTGAAATAGAGGAGGGAACCATACTCCCTCTTAAATCTTATTGTACCGACTCCTTTGGTCAAGTATTTTCCATCATCTCCAAGCTTGATATGGAATATTTGTTTCCTGTCATGTGAAATGAAGAGATATTACTTCCCTGTCAAATAGAATGAAGCCCCTAACTCAATGTACCACACATTACCTCATACTAATATTTCCATGCAATATATCAAGGAAAAATACAATTCGAATTGAGAAGAGAGTGGTTCTCCTACTATTGTTGATGCTACAACATGAGAATAATGTCCAAAATCATGACAATGAAAACACTTGATTTTGCTAAGATCCTTCCTTTCCTTCCCTTCGTTCTGACTAAACTCAGTTTTTCCTTAGGCCTTCTTGGCCTTAGATTTATCCCCTTTTCCATATAAAGCAAATTTGTCCTCCTCAACAGTCCTAGTTGTGACTCCATCCCTTGTATTCCTCCTTATCTCTTCTTGTACGATATCTGACCACAACCTCTCCCAATCAAGGAGCTTATCTCTACGATTCACAACATCCTGGAAGCTATGCCAAGATTTTGGAAGCCCAAGAAGATCAAGGTTCACAAGATTTGATGACAGAACTATCTCTCCAACACCTCCAAGTTCATCCCTCACTTGAGATAACTTGGATAGATATGTAACAATGGACTCATCCTTTCCCATTTGAATGTTCCTCAATTTGTTCTTCAAAGCTAGTTTTCCGACATTACCACTGCTTTTGAACAAATCTGTAAGGTCCTTCCACATCTCGAATGGTGTCTCCTTCTCATGCAAATTTGGAACAAATAGGTCTGTAACTCCTTCTATGATCATCCTCCTAGCTTTGGAAATGTCCTTCCTCTATTGAGTCAAATTTTGTGCATCAGATGCATGAGGTTTACGAATATTAGTCTTGATGTATTCTAAAACCCCATTATTATCTAACAAAAACTCCATTTTTTCCTTCTATGCATATAAATTCAAAGTCCCATCTAGTGCATGCTCTATCCTCAATCCATAAGCTGACATGATTCCTGCGTTTGTAGAATTCCTAGACCGACTGATCTCCTCTTCAACTTACTTTGGATCTAATTAAAGAAGGATGTATCTATCTTGTTTTCTACTCTGATAGCATGTAGAAAATCCTTGACACCTTACAACTACTAATGAGATCAAACTGATAACAAAATACACAAGTTTTCTCCACCAAATTTTTTGTGAAAAGAAAACAATGAATAGAAACATAGCCACACATAGAACACAATAATTTATCTAGGGAAACCAACCATGAAAAACCCCGCTTGCTTGTATTTAATCAACTGAGAAATATAATCTATTACAAAGAAATCGCTTCAATCCTGAAGCTCCCTGCAACACTAATCAACTCTACTCAAGAATTTGCAAACACTTAGGAAAATATGGCCTACTAGGAAGCTCCTATTTCCTAAAGCAAATTTGCCCCTAAAAAATTTGAATTTCTCCTATTTCATTATGCAATTACGAAGATAAATTTCTCTACTATCTTCTAAATCCTCTACACAAAAACCTATATAAAATGAATAAATAGATATGTGGCTTCATCCAATCTCAATAGGTAATTCTAATTGCATGACCTACTATGGATAAATTTAGTAGTTGCAACTAGTTAACTAAGAGTCATTTGAGTTAAAAAAAGTTATACTACTCAAATAAAATCAAGAAATCAAGTCTATCTCTATTCTAGAACTAGAGATAAGTTAACTGGCAAACACTAGAGTTTAACTCCACTACATAGCTAAATTTTAGAAATCAACTAGTACACAACTCACTGAAAGTCATCTAACTCAAATTAACAGACAATAACTCAGTGATAGGCCACATTACACATGTTAACTGATAGTTAACCCAAATATCTATGAGACTGAATTAGAAATAGCATTTTTGACTAAGGCACAAGTCAAAGAAACCATTCCTTTCTACAATTTCAACAGTTCTACCATCAAACTTTTAAGGGTTTCCATCAAGCTAGGGGAGTATTCCTCTCTCCTCTTTCCTATTGATTCTTCCTCATGACCACGCTGAGATCTATATCTATTGTATCACATCATCCTTCTTTTCAAGCTTTTTTCTTCTCAAAATTATTTGGTGTCTCCTTATGTGTTGTCTCACACACACAATTATTAACCAAACCAAAAACACCAATAGCATATTTACCTGTAACCTTGGCATATATGAAATAGGTATGCTAATTTGAGGCTATTTGAAACATCAAGTCTTACATTATTATGTCAATTACAATATATCTAAAAAATTAGAATATTCCATTTCTATCATTCCACAATCTCGATATCAACATACATATGTATACAACATACAATCTAGAATCAAAACAAAGTGTGGTATTCTACACTGTAATTCAAAGTAATCACATTTTCCAAGGGTATAATATTGAACTCTCATTTTAATCTTACACCCTATAACTAAAATCTAACTTAGCCTTTCAAGTCCATTCAATCAGAGTGTTGAACCTGGGTGCTTATGATACTATACTATAACATAGCTTCACATTTGATCTCCATAGGTCCAACATAGAACCTTTTTCTCTCATACCACCCTATAACAATCTCGCCTAGCTCCTCAGTATTCCCAGGATGATGGGATGTGTTACTTTTAATTAATCCAAAATCCATGGTCTCATTATGGAAATGAGGTTACAAAATTTCCTTCCTACCCAAAGTTAGTGGAATTTAAATTTTGATAACACCATCACATCCAGCTCATCAAGGTTAAAAATATCAACAAGAAATCCTAATTTAATTTGTCCTTGAATTAAATTAGGAAATAAATCGAAATTCTATTCTCATAGAAACTTGTAATAGTTAACTAAGTTAATTTGACTTAGTTGGCTCAGTAAATTCGAGTTGGACGTATATCTAGAGTCATGTAGAGTGATTTCTAAAATTTAGCGGTCCAGGTTGAGTTCTTTTGAGTTGTAATTAATTATCTTGGTCCAACTAAGTTATAGTCAGTGAAACTAGTTCAAATAGTTGGAGGAACTAGTAGGAGGTCTAGAAGTGGGGATCAACTTCAGTGTAGCTTCACTGATCCACAAATTAACTGAAGATTCACTCATAAATATCTCATGCATTTCAGCTGAGAGGAAGGCCCAGTTAAGATTAGAGTTCAAGGACAATGTAATATCAGTTGTATAATTTTCCGAGTTGTACAAATGGTGCATGAAATCAGTAGAAGGCCTACGGTGGATTGTGTAGTTGTGGTGAGGGATTTTCCCGATTAAATATGGGATAATTATCTTAGGAATTGCGCAAGGAAGAAGGGGCTTGGTAGGCAAAAAAATTGGCTAAGTGTCGGCTTGAGCTAGATTGTGAAGTAGAGAGATAAATTGTACTTGTGCAGGAATTGTTTGGGTTGAACAAACATTGTATTTTCTTCTCAGATATTCTGGTTAATGCAATATAGATAGTTAGGGTTTTGAGCAGTTTCTTTCCCTAGAAAAATATTGTGTTATGTGTGATTGAAAATTTTCCTTTTCTGCTATGTGTTTTCATCGATCAATTTTTGTTTCTGTTGATGAGTAGAGTATATTCAAGTCTTTTGTTCTAGAATATTACATAAGAAATTTGAATCTACAAGTAAAAATCTACATGGTATTAGAGATGAAGACATTATGGACGAGGAGAATACGGATTTGTTGTGCAGGTGAAATTGAATTTGTAGTTTAATACTTAAGAGTCAGCAGGATGTCATTCTACGGTTTGAGAATTGAGTATGCCTTGGAGTGCAGCTCGAATTACATAGATTGGAAGGACAGGATGGAGGTAGTGTTGGAAGACAACGGGTTGAAGGAATTCATAGATCATGATATTCCAAAGCCTCAAACATCTGATGCTAAAGATCTAGCTAAATGGAGAAAGTGTGTGGCAAAGGAAAGAAGGATTATCCTAGAAGGAGTTCGATACCATATTGTCTTGAATCACCACGAAAAGGAAACTCCATTTTCAATGTGGAAGGCATTGAGAAACTTTTTCAAAATAACAGCGACCATAGGAAGTTAGCACTGAAGGAAAATATCAGAAATATCAATATGGAGAAGGGCAACTCAATTCCAAAGTACTTGACCAACTTCACCCAATGTCAGGATTACTATTGCAGAAGACGATCTAGTGAGCCTAGAACTACTAGGACTTCCCAAGAGTTGGCACAATTACTAGGACTCAGTTAATGGGAGGGAGATTTACCATAGTGGGAGTGATTATGGTTCAACTTGGTACAGGAAGAGATTCAATGAAACACTAGAAATAGATCCTCATCAAAGCATGATGATGACGAGAATTGCACCTTAGTTGGTAAGGCAAATAAAGGGAAGGGGATTCATCCCAGTCCAAATCATATTCTTGTCAGGGCGACAAGAAGAATTACATGTCGAAAGTCAAGCATTTTCACTGTCACAAGCTGGGACACTTTGCCACAAAGTGTCCACACAAGAAGGCCGGTAAGAAGCCATTGGGAGGATCGGTAGGTGAAGCTCTTGCTTCATAGTTTGAACTAGATTTTACCCTCATCGCTTGTATGGTGTCATTGATGATGGGTAGTGTGTGGTGCCTAGACAGTGGAGCTTCATTCCATGTGACCAACAACAAAGAGTTCTTGAGTAACTTGGAGGAGAAGGATCTCTAGATGCATATCGAGATGGGTGATGATTGGAGGTATAACGCAACTGAAATTGGTATAGTTACCTTTCAGAGGGAGTGTGGTTCTCCCCTCACTTTGTGAGATGTTATGTATGTTCCTGGTTTGAAGAAGAACTTGGTTTCTATTGCCATGTTGGATTATAGAGGCTATGATGTGAATTTAGTAAGGGAGATGCGTTCCTTCGTCACATAGCCATAGGACAAGTGAAGTGTATAGGGGTTCGAGTGAAGAAACTCTAGAAATTGGAGGTAGAAGATTACACTGCTTTGAGCACTAAAGCAGATAAGGTGCAGAGACGAGACATGGGTTAGTTGTGGCACAGGAGATTGGGTCAATTGCATCATGGCACTTTGAAGATCTTGCAAAAAATTTCTACAAGGCTTCCCAAGGGTACACTAGAGCAAAGAGACACATGAAAAGGGTGTACATTGGGAAAGTACACCAAACCTTCCTTTCATGACAAATACATTCGAGTATAGGCGATCCTTGATTGAGTTCACTCGGATGTGTGTGGACCATTCTCAACAACATCCATGACCAAGCATAGGTGTTATGTAATATTTTTGATGATTTTTCTTGTAAATGTTGGGTTTTCTTCATGTAGAAGAAATATCAGGAGTTCACTAAGTTTTGTGAATTTAAAGCACTTGTCAAGAAAGATACTGGCAGGAAAGTTAAATCTCTTAGAAGCGATAACAATGGAGAGAATGTGTCGAATGAGTTCAATTTATTTATTTATTTATTTTTTTTTTTGTGTCATAAGGCATTTGACAAGAGTTGATAGCACCTCATAACCCACAACATAATGTGGTGGCTGAAAGGAAGAACAAAAGTATTATGGGAGTGTGTTAGCGCTCAAATCTACCTTAGGATGAAATAAGGTAAAACTCAAGGCTACATCAAACCACGCTCAGCCTCGTAGCTAGCCCTACGAGGACAAGAGATGGCTCTCTCCAGTCGATCTCGATAAAATAAGCAATAGGGTGCGAGATGAATTTAAAATGGGAACTGATTTTGGGATAGTAAAGAGATAGGAAAGTTTGATTTTGATTTTTTGGGTTTTTGTTGGAGAAATGGGAAAAAACAATTTTGGGTCCGGGGATAAGGCCAGATTTTTGCAGAATTCGAGTTGGGGCGAGGTAGGCAGTAGTCTTAATGCTTTTTTATTAGGTGTATGGATGGATCATAATGAAAAGGAGCTGAAGAGGGCAAGGGAGAACATGGATCCTCTCCAAACAGGTGAAAACATGTAAAACTAAACAATTTCAAAGGCAGAGCACTGAAATCAATGAATTCAACCTCATTTACTCATTCATTTAGTTTCAGAAGCATAAGAAGGGAAAGGCATAAATTAAACATGAAAAAACTTACAATAAATTGAGAGAAAACACCATCAAGAACTGAAAGCCACAAGAATCCCAATAGGTGCTACAAAATATCTGATCTTTCCTTAGCCAAGATATGAAAAATATGTACAATAATGTGCCAAAATCTTTCCCAAGAGTCCAACCTGTAGAATGTCTCAAAAATTACATCATATAGACCTCCTAACCCCTTCCCACACCTCTAGGGGTCGAATTCCTCCTTCTAGGAGCAGTTCCAACTAATTCTAAACAAGGAGCTAGAATATAGGCATCTTAACAACTTACCTCTAAAAGGGAGGAAACTAATTCTTACATCTGATTTTTACTTTTTTAGGAGTGAATCATCTAGAATAGGTAAAAGTGAGTCAAAGTTACATGCCAACCATTAATTTACATCATGATAACTCAAAAATTTCATCCACAAGAAAAATTGGTTCAATTGGCTGAATTTCTGAGCTGGAAGGTGAAAAATTGACCAAAAATCCATATGCGTAGCGCGCTTGAGCCATGTGCGTAGCGCGTCTTTCAGCCTGATTTTGGGGCACTTCCCGGCATCCAAATTGAGCTCATGATAGCTCGTTGGAAAGCCCTGGATGTTGGCTATCCAACCCAAGTGGAATTTCCAAATTTGGAGCTCATTTGCCCCTCCAAAACTTCATTCTCCCAGAAGTACTTCCTGCTGGTGCAAAAGGTGGCAGCAAGGTGGTTTTCATGGTGTTTTTGGGCCTTTTGATCATCCAGAACTTGATGAAATGCTTCGGAAATACTTGAGTATGCATAACTTACCATGAAAAACCCAAAAATATTAAGTTTTCCTTCAGCAAGTTTCCCAATCAAAAGCGAGCGCGTCGACGTGCTACTCATATAGCTGAAAAATCTGTTTTTAGGCCAAAATATTTCAAAATGACAAAAATTTCTCCGAATTTGCTCAAATTCGGAGCGAAGACCCTCCATCATGTATTATGTCCAGCCAATGAAGCCTCGGCCAAAATCCGGAGTGGATCAGGCCTTTTACGTCGTTTTAGTGCTCTGCTCAACCTCCTCTTTAGAATCTTCATTTTTGCCTTGCAGACATGCATGCGAGCCCAATAATGACCTTTCATGTGACGAAGCATGTCTTTGTCTCTATTGGCCTTTGCCAACAATTTCTCCAGATGAATGTTAACATGTATGAGGCAAGACTCTCGATCAGCCGGTGTCATATCACTAGGTCTCTTTCGGGCCAATTGTCGATCCTCACGGATTCGCCGCAGCTCATAAAGTGTATGCTCATCCTCTAGCTGTTTGTTATGCTGCTCTAGGTAGTTTATCACCCACTGGGCCATCTACAATTTCTTTTCCAGCGTGTCATTCTCAGCCTTTTGCTCCTGGATGATCTCCTTCAGCTTCGAGCTAGGAGAGCTCGCATCAACATCAATGATCGTGAAATCAGTGTCCCGGCCTCCTGAAGGGCCCTCACCATGCATAGGCCTCTTGCCTCTGTCCTGGATCTGTACCTGTGCTGAAGAAGAAGGCGAGACCCTTCCATATCATGTGGAGATAATACTCGCTCTGCTGATGGAGTCAACGAGACCCCTTCCACCCCGGGTGGAGATAGTACTCGTCGTGTAGCTGCAAATAAGGCCCTGTGGCCTCGCTGGCATGTCACATACAATGGAGCACTTATATGCTCAATCTCAGGAATGTCAGGCTGGTGTGAAGGCTCTCCCTCATCATGAACTACCTCGGGAAGCGGCTATGGCACTATGAAGAAGTCACGGGAGATGAAATCCTCCCAAGTAATGCCCTGTTGTGTCAACTGATGTACCACTACGATCTTGATCAGCGTGTAATGATATATACTTCTATGCTGCTGCCTTCTTCTGTACAAAAATCATCATCCTCTCTATGTTGCGATACATGAAGTACAGAATGTTCATCACACGTACCCTCGTGAAATGCATCAACAAACGGACATGGTACGCATAGAGACGCGAGAATCTGCCCTCGCAACTGAAATACCGAATGATGAGTTTCATCAATGGTGCAAACTCATCCCTCAAGAATTTGAAAGGAAAACCCTGCTCAGGTGCCTCATATACCCAGGTTTGATGTATGGCTCATAGTAGAATTTCTCTAACTGCTGACGTTTGTTCCATTCCTCTCCTATATTTGGTATTCCGGTGGCCCGAGGAATGGTCTCTGGTGACAGAATGAAATCTACTCCGGCAAGTTCTACATGGCCATCATGTAAGTGTAGAACAAATAGACGAGCTAGCTCATGATGATGCTGAGTTTGTGAAATCAACTCACAATAGTGGTAACATGACTGATAGCGAAAACAATCCATTGTAAGCGAGCAAGCATGCAATTGAGCCAAAGATGTAGGTTCCTCCCTGAGATGCTTACCACTTTTGCCACTTTTATGAGACCTCCGTGGTACAGTAATTTCTGCTGTGGAATCACTGTCATACTCCTGTTCATAAACTGAATCCATCTCTGACATTGTGCTGAAATCAGACTGTTTTCAAAATCTATGCTGATATAGGTATAGTGAAGGCAAAAATTTCAGTGTATGCTTTACTCCTCAAATGTGTCACATGTGTATCAAAGTATCATAAGAAAGCCACAATGAGAATAGTTTTGTCAACTGAGTTTGCATGGAAAAGTAGTGTGAAAATGACAATGGCCATAACAATGACAGCAGAGATGTAATGGCAAAGAGAGAGCGTGAGACTGAGGTTAATAATGAGCATGGACACCACTGAAAATAGATGACATAGGCATATATTAACCCACACAGTCCCTAATATTTGTTTCAAACCCTAAGAAGTGAATTTGGAAATAAACATAGGGTTTTACATTTCACACTTGTTTCTCCACTTTCAAAACACCATAATCATGTCTAAAATTCACTGAGCAAACATAAAGAACCTACTTGCAAGCAATTGGAGGCAATTTAACATGAATCTGGACGAAGGAGCAAAAAAAAATTGGCTCTGAGTTTGTATGCGTCGCGTGCTTACCCAATGCGTAGCGCGCATGTAATTTTGCACAGGCCGGTGAAGCCCAGTGCGTAGCGTGCTCCCAATGTGTAGCGCGCCTTCTCTGTGCGTAGCGCGCCTTCTCTGTGCGTAGCGCACACTTCCCCTTCAACTCCACAACCTTGAAACGCTTCCACTTTGTCTTCAACACTCTACCTCGGTTTTGCTTTGGGAAATTTGTGAAAATGATTTGTTTTCCATGCTTTATATGGGTTGCAAAATATCTCATAAACCATAACCCATTTTTACAATGTTTGGCTTTTGGCACTTTATCATTTAATGCAATTATGTCTTTGGCTTTTCACTTTTTTTTTTTTTTTGAATCTTGGCTTTTGGCACTTTATCATTTAATGCAATTATGTCTTCTTCTTCTTCTTCTTCTTCTTTTTTTGAATCTTGGACTAATGAAATGTCTTGATTTTTTGCAGAGATTTTGGCATTTGGCTTTGGAAAAAATCAGAGGCTTGTTGTGAAACTTCTTATGGTGAAACAAATACAATTATTACAAGAAAATGAAGTTTGACAATTTCTAGTTCCAAAACAGAGTTTTGGACTAGAAATGTCTTCAAATGTTTTTGATAATAAAAACATGAAATATAAATCTTTTGAAACCAACCTCATGACATGCGGGCCTTTATTACATGCATGCAAAGGACTGAAAATCCTAGACTCTAGGACTAAAGACTCTTTTTAACGAAACTAATCATTTATGACCATGAATGCAATGACCATGAACTTCAGTGATTTTTGAGGAATTTTAATTAACCCTGCAGGTACAAGCATGAGGAAACACAAGACAACTAGACCCCCTCGTCAGTCAATGGCACGCCCCTAGCGAAATGCAACGAAGTGGAACGAGCGAGACACCTAAGAATGATATGCAAAAAGCGAATTGATCTCTGACGGAGGGCTGTAAGGACCGACTCTAACAGGCTCATCAAGGATGGAAAATCATTCATCGTCAGTGTGCACAAAAGCAAGTCGAAAATTTCACTGGTAAGTGCCAACCAAGACAAGAAATTTATCAGTTCCAACAAGAAGTATGTTTTATTATTTTTAAGAGAAATTTAGTATGGAAAGGAGTCAATAAGAGACATGGCATCCTTGGAGGGGTGTACTAAGAAACAAAAACAATAATTGGAGGAGTTGTTACAAGCATATAAGGATGAGTTCTGATAGCCTAAAAGGTTACCACCTAAGAGAGAAGTGGAGCACGAGATCCTGCTATTGCCAGACTTCCCATTGCGAATATTGGGTTGTATAGGTAGTATGTTATATAAGCAAGTGAGGTGAAGAAACAATTGCATTAGCTATTGGAATAGGGTGTCATTCGACTAAGTACATCACCATGTGGGTCACCCATCAGCATTGTGCCAAAGAAGGACGGGACTTGGTAGATGTGTGGCTTACAGGGCGTTGAATAAAATCACACTCAAGAACAGGCACCCCCTGCTCAGGGTAGACAATCTGCTAGATCAATTGCAACAAGCAAAGTATTTCACCAAGTTGGACTTGAAGTCTAGATATCACCAAGTTCAAGTCAAAGAAGAAGATACATGGAAGCTCGCCTTCAAAACTACACACGGTTTGTATGAGTGATTAGTTATGCCGTTTGGCCTATGTAATGCACTAACTACATTTATGAGATTAATGAATGATATACTGCGCTCATTTATAGATTCATTTTTTATTGTCTATCTGGATGATATACTAGCATATAGTGCTACATGGGAGAAGCATATTTCACATTTGACGCAGGTGCTGGAGACATTAAAGAAGCACCGACTACTAGCAAATCTCAAGTAGTGTGCGTTTGTGCAACAACCTTTGGTGTATCTGGGGTATGTAATTGGTGGAGGAGAGCTAAAGACAAATCCTTCCAAGATGGAGGCCATCCTGAAATGGCCAATGCCTACTAATGTTTCTGAGGTCAGGAGTTTCAATGGGGCAACATAGTACCGAAGGAAATTAATAGCCTCATTTTCAGTGGTAGCAACACCACTCCATGCCATAACAACAAGTGGCAAGAGTTTTCAATGGGGAAAAGGTCAGTAAAGGGATTTCGAGGAGTTAAAGAATAAGATCAATCAAGCACCAGTTCTGGCATTATCAAACTTGCAATGACCTTTCGAAGTGGAGAGAAATGCGAGTGGGTATGCTATGGGAGTTGTCTTGATGCAGGGAGGAAGGCATATATGCTACCATTCTGAAGTATTTCATGGGGCAGTTCTAAACTACCCTACTTACAATAAGGAGCTCTATGCCATGGTGCAAGCAATGAAGAAGTGGAAGCACTATCTGATGGGAAAGGAGATAATAATCCACACCAATCACTAGCTGTTGCAGTACTTGCAGGCCCAAAGTAAGCTACAACAGACCAGACATTACAAGTGGATGGGGTTTTTACAATAGTTTCATTTGGCGGTCAAGTATAATAAGGGAAACACAAACAAGTTGGTTTATATGCTTTCAAGGCCACCTACATCAAAGCTTACAACTTTGGGGACTCTTATGCACATGGAGCCATTCACCCATGATGCATACAGAGAGGCATATTCAGAAGATGAGGACTTCGAGGAGGTGTATCAGCAGTTGCAGAGTTAGTCATATGCACGATGGCGACAACACTGTTGACTACCATCTCAAGGATGGGTTACTCTACAGGATGGATAAACTATGTTTTCTTAAAGGTGCGTGCTTGAAACTGATTAGAGAGGTTCACACCTCCAAAGTTGCAGGACACTTTGGTGTAGGGAAGACCGTGGCTAACTTGCAGAGCTATGTGTATTGGCATAAGATGCAAGATCAGATAGCTAGGTTCATAAGAGGATGCATGCTTTGTTGTACCAGCAAGCCTAACAATAGGAAATAAGGTTTGTATAATCCCTTAACTGTACCTAATTGTCCTTGGGAAAGCATTTCCATGGACTTTTTGGGAGGTTTACTGACAACCAAGAAGGGACATGACTACATGTTCATGGTAATGCCCTATAAAAAGACCATTAGTAGACAAGAAGCAACAAACTTGTTCTTTTGATAGGTTTGGGTGCACTTTGGGATACCAAGGAGCATCATTTCATACAGAGACACAAGATTTCTCAGTGTATTTTGGACTACATTGTGGGAGAAGATGGACACAAAGTTGAAGATTTTAAATTTTTTTTGGAAAAAACCTGTGAATAGTTTTCAAACCAACATTTCAGACTAGCTTAGTGAGTCCATCATCAGGGCAATGAGATTGTAATTTGAGAAGAGAGAGTGCGAGATTATGGAGTTTATTAATAGTTAATTGAATTTTTTTTTATTGTTTCTTTTAATTGTCGGCTTGATTATTTATTAATTTAATTTATATAAGTGTTTATTTTGGACTACATTGCGGGAGAAGATGGACACAAAGTTGAAGATATCTACAACATTCCATCCACTGATAGATGGGCAGACATAAGTAGTCAACAAGACTTTGGTGCAACTTCTGAGGGGATACAACCAGAAGCATCTGAAGGCCTGGGATGAAAATCTGGTATACATACAACTTTATTATAAAAGAGCAGTACATACTTCTATAGGAAAGTCCCCATTTGAGATGTTTTGGATATTTTCCACCTTCACCTTTGGATATTGCATATGGGCAGTAAGGAGGAGTGAGGGAAGATCTTACAAGAGATGCTTTGAGGGTTGAAAAATTTATAGATAAGATCACGTAGATCCATCTACAGGTACATGAAACACTGCAGTAGTCACATGAGAAGTATAAGGCCAGACATGATCAACACAAAACAAATAAATCATTCAAGGTGGGAGACAGAGTATGGCTAGAATTGAACAAGGAGAGGCTGCAGGGCCTGGTAAGAAAACCAAGGCTCTGAGGTATGGTCCCTTTGAGATACTAGAAAAGGTGGGTGATAATGCCTATCGACTCAGTTTACCACCATATATGCGCATTTACTCAGTTGTGAATGTAACGAATTTGAAACTCTATGAGCCTTCCATGCTACATCAAGAAGAGTAACATGTCCTACCTTCTGTGGAGGATTTGGCACCAAACGCTCATTCAAAGTTGACATAAGATACAATTTTGCAGAAGAGGTCCATAACTACAAGATAGGGGTAGCAGGACCTTTGGTAGATTGGGTTGAAGGGACAACTTCTAGGCAAAGCTAAATGGTACACCAGAGAGAAAGTGGAGGAAAAATTCCCTCGCCTCATTCAGTAAAAGATTTTGGAGACCAAAAGCCTCCCAAAATGGGGAGGCGTGATCCAAATTGGATCATTATATTGTTTTTCATCCATCTCGATGCATTTGGATTGGAAAAAATTGGAGGAATAAGCTCATGGGACAGTTCTTATCGGTGGGACCCAATTTGGAAAAACAAAGTCTGAAACCTTCAGGGATCGTTTTGCATCAAACAAAGTTTTTTGGGGGTAAAACTTTGCCACTTTAGCGTCAAACCTATTCATGCTATTCTACACACACATACCTTTCCAACAGCGCAAGAAACGTGTTAATCAGAGTCCATATGCAAAAGTTATTCACTCAGAAGTTGACCTTCTTGTTTTCACACCTATAGTTTTGGAGGATGCCGCATCAGCCCCCATTATTTATGGAAAAGGGGTTGGCCACGTGTTTGTGATGTAAAATTCTCTATAAGAGTCTATTTTTTTTAACTCTAGCTAAGAGTTGATGTAGTCAAAATTAACCACTAGTAGATTATTGGGTTGTGTTATAACTGGGCCACTAGGAGGAATAGGCATTCCATTCTTTTGAGAGCATTTTGTTCCATAGTTGAGGAAAGATAACCATGAGAGATAGGAGGTAGAGTACACAAAGAGGATATGTGCACTGTAGCAGCCCACGGGCCACAGACATTACTTCTTTGTACCTGCAACCATATTTCCAGGCAGAGAAAGAGAGCGAAGCGACCTTACCTTCCAGCTGGGTTTTCTCCCGAAAGGGTTTCCCAGAGATCATATCTTGTGTCTTGTGTGTGTGCTTATTTTATCTTTCTCTACTTTTTTACATAATTTCCATTCGCATGCATGCACTAATTACAGTAAAATCTACAGATCTAGAAATTAAATAAAATTGTATAGTATAAAATCTCAGATTTTTAATATAATATTATCAGATCTGTTGTAACGAATTGTCCAATGGAATATCCACAACAGTTTACGAATCAAACTAATAATACATTATTATTGTCGTTGGGTAGGATTGTATTCTCCATCGGTACAATGCAGAATTACAAATAACAAAATAC
The DNA here is from genome assembly GCA_000404065.3 of Pinus taeda. Lineage (NCBI taxonomy): Eukaryota > Viridiplantae > Streptophyta > Pinopsida > Pinales > Pinaceae > Pinus > Pinus taeda. The sequence continues at coordinate 329,151 of APFE031213118.1, read as the reverse complement.
CTCAATTTACCAATTGGTAAAATCTATCGAATTCCAAACCTTAACAGTAACTTGAATTCAATATTTTCACTTTAATTTAGCTATATTTAAACTAAGTGGTAAGGACTAGCTACTATGTAGCACTGTTTACATTTTAGGACTCGATGAGTCTTTTACATAGTGTAACTTACATCACATGGTATTAAGAGGAAAATGTGATCTTTATGCTATCATTTTTCAATATTTTGCAATTTTATTTATTGCTATGTCATGTAACCAAATTTGTGATTTTCTTGTCTCTATATTTTAATATTTTTAGGGTTTGTCCAATTCTCATAGTTGCCATTTTAAGGAACTATAAAAATAAATAAAATATGAGATTTTAAGATTTTATAAAGATGTTGTGGTCTGTTTTGTTATTATATGAATATTTATTATTTGATAAATTAATTTATATTTAAAAATAATTATAATGATATATGCAATTTTTTTAAAGGAGACAAAGCTTATTGTGAATTGATTGTTACAATTATTAATAGTTGTTACAATTGCAAAAAATTATTAATAGTATTTAATAGCTATAATAATAATTATTGTTTTTAAATGTCTTCTTAAATAGTAAATAATTTTGAATTGGAGGTAGCCACACTTATCACATGGAACATTGATTTTCAGTGTTTGTAAGAAAGTCATTATCCCTTGTGGTTATCACTATGCTTACCTCCAATATGAATTTTTCTTCCTTTTCTTTTTTTAAGTTGACTTGAATTTAAGTTGCTTTCCACAACAAAAAATACAATAAGTCTTACTTATGGCTACTACCTTGCCATTGAGGAAACCACACCAGTATCAAAAGAATGTAGCTTTGTGCCAAACAATAAGTCCAAAATTGATAACAACATTATAAAATTAAAAAAGCCTAACAGAGTTTGAAGAAATGCTAAGGCTAGTGAGTCTGCTACTTTATTGTATGCCTTGGTGTCTATTCATCTAAAAGAAAAAAGTGGAAAATAAAAACCCAAACCTTTAAATGATGGGGGAGTCTGCTTAGATAGGATTATGGTTGGTTGTGTTTTCCCTGAAAGTGAAGAACTCCAAATTAGGTAGCTTCTTTGATATTAGAGAAACCCAAGTGTTCATTTTATTGAGTCAGAGTTACTGTTCATCAACGCACAAGAAAATCTCTTGTTATGCCTCAAACCTCTCGACTAAGACCTTGCCCATTATCGTTTTGATATGCTAGTATATATCAATAGTATGGAGGTAGTGGGTACTCCTGGTGCAAGTGTTTCCAATTTATGAAATCTATTATCAAACCTCTTGTTCCAAGTTTGCATTTGGGATGAAACGATGTTCAACCCAAATTCCTATTTAGCAATTTAAATTTCTTGCTAGATGGCTTGGTGGGTATTCTCCGAAAATGAGGCTACACATCTTTCCACACTTGACTATGCTCTCGAGCATGTCAATTGTTGCCTTCCTTGTCATCCTTGATGACTAGATGAGGGGCCATATCTCAACATTATGAACTATAGGACGGGGCATTATGACTTGGAGGAAGGGGATTCAGGAAAGAGGAATCAAAGGAGAGGAAACTAAGGCACGAGAAGGAGTAGAGGATGAACATAGAGCACTTGGTGATAATGTGGGAAGGTTGCAACCAAAGAAGGAACATGATGCTGAAAGAAGGCTTAGGAGGTCTAGTGAGAGAAGATGGAAATCAAAGGAAAGCTCACGGGAGAAGCCTCACCCAAGAAGAAATTACAGTGGCATGTGAAGTGGAAAGATTGATTGTATGTAGAAATAATGGAAGATAGAGTCAAGAAAAAAGAAAATTCCATGAATGAGAGTGGAAACTCACTAGAGAAAGCTTGGTAGAAAAAGCACATGCAACATCCTCTTATGGTGCTACCATTAGAAGGTGTCTACACGGTGAAGCCATGGCACAATAATGAACATGAGCTAGGTGACATTCCTTTGATTTTGGCACGAACCAAGTGGTAAATGAATTTATCTTAAGATCGAGATTCATGTTCATATTAATCATCAAAATGTTAGGTGCAGGAATCAGTCACTAGCATTGAGAGTTTGGTCGCAAGTGGATATCATGGTTGTGGGGATTGTCAAGGGAGGATATCCTTTGTGGGGGAAATATGAGACTTTATTATATGTGAATATATTTAAAAACAAAAGAATAAAACATGCAATTATTGAATATTATAATATTCATAGTAGGTGGTCCTTGAGTAAGACCTAAAACCGCGTCTAATTAGCTAAGAGTTAATCTTCGTCAAACATACATAAATAATTTAATGACCCAACACCTATACGCTTATTATTTCAAGTGAGATGGTTTCTTTGAATAACAATGACAAGTCAAGACACATTCATATATAGTAGTTAGTGATAATTGTCTACTAGTTAATAAGTAATTTATGAGTAAACGTCCCTTGTGGTCATCAGTGTGACTACCTCCAATATGCGACTATATATTATTTGAGAAGACAATAAAAAAAATAAAAAAATAAAAATAAATGCAACTATTGAAAATCATAACAATTGCGATTAGTAATCCTAAAGTAAAACCTAAAAATGCATTTGATTCATTAAGAGATCGTCTTCCATGTACGTAAAATCATATCAATGCTCACAAACATAGAATTCTCTAGTAGGAGTGAAACTTTGTCCCCTTACAAACCACTAATGAGTTATTTTAGGTGGTTGGTTTTCCTTGAATAATGGTGAAGAGTTAACTCCCATTTCTATATAACAACCAATGATAATTATCCTCATGGTACACTCATAACCAAATTACTAAAAACAATATTTGCAAGAAAGTCAATATTCTTTATAGTCCTTGGTGTGACTATCCCTAATATGTTATTATTTAATATTCAGTAATAAATAAATAAAAGTAATTGCAATTATTATATTATAATAATTATGATTTTGTGGTTTTTGATGAGAACTAAAACAAATGAATGAAAGAATGAAATTTTAACGTCCACAAGACTAGAAATAGTGGTGGTCCACCAGCTTCCGTGCCTTTTATAATTCAAATTAATGATGAGCTGACCCAACCTTCTCTGACCCAACCTTCTAACAATCCCCTCACTGAAAAGACAATGCCAAGGAATCGATGTTAACATACTGGAAGCATCACATTCCAAAATGAAATGTTTTTCCAACTCTACTGCCCCAAAAATGCAAAAAATACACACCATTCTTCTTAAACTTCTTTAAATCTTTTCCACCTACCTATTTGACACCGTAAATGATACAAATAAATTAATAAAAAATTTAACATTGTTAAATATAAAAAATAAAATAATAATCCAAAACCTTAAAATTTGTGGCCACAATAAATATCTACACTTTTAAGAACTATCAACCCATTAATTTAAATAATATAATTTCCATTAAATAACAAAAGGATCCGCATCACCTATAAATAAATAAGCAATATAAAAAAAAAATACCACAAGATTATTTTCACATTAATCATCTTTAAAACACCCCCAAAAAAACTGCCACTGGTAAATTTTTGTCCCATTAATAGTCTCCAATGTTGTCGGAATTTCGTTCGACCTTTTCCCTGGGAGTCGTAGCATTTTTGGATCCGAGGTCGGGCGCCATAAAATTTTCCTTCTGAAATGCACTGAAGTGACAAAGGGCCGGACATCTGTGAAATAACGATGGGATGCTCTGGCGTGATGAAGAACCAGAAATTTACAAAGTAAGGAAAGAACAATGGGGGCCCCTTCCAATGGTAATGCCAACAGCAAGGAAGATAAGTCCTTTTCCTGTAACAAGAAGCTTCCTCAACCTGCCAGTACTATTGCATCCAGTGGCGAGAACACTTTGGGCGACTGCTCACGCGCGCCGATGGAAATTCCCTCGGACGGTCAAGCCGTCGAAGAAGCTCTAAACCCTCTGGAAAGAGAGACTAAAGGGACCGACTCTGCCCCCGTTAAACCCTTGGAACCTCCAGACGCCACCAGGGAGACTTATACTGTTCCCAGCTATGCACGTAAGAGTTTATGACAATTTTTTAATCAAATTCCTTTTAGTTCTGCTAAAATACGAAGTTATTTAATAGAAGCATTGATTCGTTAAATTTTAAATTTAAAAAAAAAAAACCTAATATTTATGTTCACTTTACCCTAAAGACCCCGAGGGTCTTCACAAAATCCTAACGTAGACATCACTTGATAACAACGAAATAAACCAAAATAGCCGACAATGTATGTATCAACCTACTCCGTTCATGATTTTGCTTTCTACGTTCACCTCGAATGTAACTATGGCAGTAGGTTCCTGTTTTTCAAATAATGCCAAGCTTCGAATTGTGGGCATGTTGTCATTGAAAATTTGTTTTCTACAAATGGAGAGGCCTCAATTCCAAAGGCCATCGAACTGGACTTGGCGATTTCTGATTGACCACTTGCATGCGAGCAATAGCAAAATCTACAAAGGCCATCGAACTGGACTTGGCGATTTCTGATTGACCACTTGCATGCGAGCAATAGCAAAATCTGCTTTCAGCCTTTTTAATGTTTCAATCTGAAGTGTAACCGCCGTTGTCATAATCCAACTTTTGTCGAGAACTAATGGGATTCAGAAAGCTGCTGCTGTTCACATTTACATTTACTTTTAGTATTTAAAAAAGGAGTTGTCTACCGAGGAGGAATTCGCTGACTGCCAAAAGTGGTTGGAATTTGGGTAAAAATATTTCAAAAGAATCTTGTAAACGCAGTGTTTGAATCATGTTTTTGATGGTGGAAATAGATTCAGCACCATCAAAATCGAAATAAAAAAAAGTTTAAGGACCTAAAATTATGAATTTTAACAGCTTTTACTTAGATTTACAAAAATCCCTGCCAAATTTTTTATTTTTTCAAAATATAACCAGAATTTTCATAACTTTCAAGGCAAAAAAACATAATATTTACACTGCGGGTTAAAAAAAACCTATTTTTCATTAATCTGAAACTTTACAATGTCCCTACAATGCGAAAATTTCAGTAATAACGCGTTATAAAGCACATAGTAAAATCCTACCAATGCCATGTAGTTTGGACAGTTGAGATATCTGCTGGTTGTCTGCAAAAAAATAAGGTCAGAAAAACATGCAAAATTAATGACTTTGCTTTGGTTTTTATTGTGTCTTCTATAGATTGACAACCAAGTTTTTCTTGCAAGACTTGCCAATTCTTTTTGACTCTTGTTTGACTTGTCAGTCTTAAGTCATACATGCAGGCCTGACTCGATCATGATTAATACTCGTGATTTTAACCTGCGAGTCTAAGTTATACCTGTGAATCAAAATCACCAGAATATGACTCGTGATCAAGGCTGACTGGGAGGAGTTGACTCGACTTAATTTCTTGCAAGAGTAGACTGTGCCTCGGAAATGGTTTGGTTATACTGTTCTAGATATTGAAGAGCTTCTCCACTTTGAAGACGTGCTGGGTGGCTTTGGTATCAACAATCCAAACCCCCATATTCCCTTGTAGAGCAGCTTTCCAAGTCAGAGATGACTAAGCAAATTGCCCACATAAGCAACCTGAACCTCGCAAAAGAACTGCAAAACGTGGTTGAGAGTTTTAAACAGGCTAGGCCAGGTCCAAACGTTTTTGTAGTCAACCATTGACCAATTCTCCATGAACCAAGGGCCATGCCAAATTGGCCTTCTTTGGCTCCTGAGGCAATTTCCATATCGTCTGAAATTGAAAAAGTGACATGTAGTGTGCTTTGGCCGAAGTTCCCAAATTTTATTTAGCATGAGATTCGACAATGGAGCTGGCTGAGCCACTTATATCCATCCATTGGCTCGTATCTATTGAAGGGCTCTTTTTAATTCCAATGCCAATCATTCCATTGATTCTTTGGTGGAATGACGTTAAGCTTAAATAAGAGACAATCATGGATCAAAATTGGTATCTTTTGACAATGAATTTATCAACATTATTAAGTCTGAAAATTTGCTTTAGCCGTGTCTATGGAATCCAATATATGGTGTTAGATGAGAAAATCTCCTACAGGGTTTTAATTCCGTTGTCAGAAAACTGACAGAGCCAAGAAAGGGTTCTTAACAAAAGAGGCTTGCCAACGTTGAGGATGACAGGTGGCCACTGGAGTGAATGGGCATTAGTAGAAAGTGCAAGCAATATAGTGCAAGAAATATCACAACTCTTCAATATAGTGCAAGCAATCTTATCGTCTCTTCTACTTCAGTTAGATTTCCATTCGTAAAGACATGAGCATTATATCCAAGATATCAATTCACCATTAACATCATCATACACAAGCACAAATTTCATAAAGGAATGGCCCTTTGGCCTTCTGCTTTTATTAATAGAACACGATTACAACTTATCTCGGAAACAATCGCTCGGTCAACAAGAATATGTGGCCAAAATCACAAGAGAATTACCACAAAACCTTCCTTCACCCGTTGCTTGGAAGTGGTCCCTATATTGAATAATATTAGAAGCCTTCAATTTTAGCCAGGGCAAGGGTAATGAACAGGGAGTGTTTTCTTTTCTTTTTATTTTATATATTTTATATTATTTGTATCCCAGAGGAACCTGGGAGCTCGCGTGACACATGGCTACCAGTGAATCTCTGGGGTCTATGGCTTGTCCTCCTCTTCGTAAATTGGGTCATAAACAAAGGGGTTTGAACTTTGGATTTCTCAGTTATCATAAAACTCACATTCCTTCGATCACCATTTGAGCTGCCCCTTGGGACAATAAACAAGGAATGTTAATCAAGGCCTCTATATCCCCTTTTTTTCTTGTAAGCGACACCTATTATGAATAATATTGTTAAAGTGAAGCAAAGATTTCTAGTAAAACAAATTTCATAGGCAGTGTATGGTTTAGATTTTACCATGGAAATTGTTGGAAATACCGGGGGGGTGAATCAGTATTCCTTTTCAATTGTTATTTTTACCAGTTAAATCATTTGTATTTAGAACACAAAATGAACAATAAGAATAAATGCTTTTATTAATATAATCTTTACAGTAAATCAGATACAATATATATAAGGTTCCAACATGTTGCCAAGTACCAACTTGGACTTTTTGTGAGGCTCCAACCTCCAGGGCACCAACCCTGTCTTGTCAAGGCACCAACCTTGGATTTAGGAGCACCAACTCCAAGGACACCAATCCTTCCAATTCTGAGGCACCAACCCCAAGGGCTCCAACCCTGTGCTATATATTGTCTGGATATGTTTGGTGATAATTCTCTGATTCCAAAATCTTCTTCACTGAATTCTGTCAATTTACAGCTTCACTGTAGTCTCCATGCTACATCATCAATGACAACCTGTCTTCATATGAAGGAGTCTTCACAACTCTTCATATTGCCCACACAGAGTCTGCAAAGTTACCTCATGATGATTTCAAATAGCAACATGATCTCCAATAATGTCTCCAAGATCTACTGATACTTATCAACAAGATATCTGCGTTAGGCCTCAATGTCTTTTCAAAACAACTCTGTTTCGACCCTCTGTTCTTACTGTCATAGTAATTGCTTCGGGAGTGAGGCTTCAGGAGTAACTGCTTCAAGAATGACATCTTCAGAGGAGTGACTGTCGCAGTTTCATATTATGCGTTCAATTAAAAAAACAACCCTGCCCTGTTCATACTCAGATAATCTTCTTAGATCTGCAGAGCATCCTTTTGAACTGTTATCAGAAATCACTTCAAAACATAGGTCCGAGCTTTTCAATAAATAACCCAATCAACAAAATGTTTGACGTTCGGTTTCCTTCTTCTTTCGCTGGACCCTTCAGCTTCCTTCTTCGCTCGCGCTTTGGCTTCCTTTCTTCTTCCATTGGACCTTTCAGCTTCCTTCTTCGATCACTTGATCTTCAGCTTCCTCTGCGCTCACTCGACCTTTCGATTTCCCCTGTTCTCGCTCGACCTTCGGCTTCCTCTGTCTCTTCGAGTTCACCAATACTCAAAAGACATGTTCATTTGGAAGAGAGGCTGAATTACAATAGATGTTGCATATTAAAATTATATCAGAGAGGCTCTTTTTTAATATTCATACGATAGACTCATTATTTACGGAGGATTTCATAGGAGAGATCGTACCTAATGAGGTCCCACATCCACGTCATCAATCGCAATCGCAACTCTTAACATCACCAATGTAACATGGCCAATATTCATACTGATGATGAAATGGACGCGATATAATATTAAGCAGTCGTCAATAGATCTGTCGGGTCCATTGCTCCATCGCAATCGGCGGTCTGTCGGGTCCACAAGTCTTATCGCAATCGCAATTTACCATCGTTACATTCCTTCAAGACTTGTGATATGCGACGGATGTGATATTTCTTTAGGACGTATTATAATGGTGTAGCGGGTCCACAATGTTATCGCAATCGATGGTTTGCGGGACTTCCACTGGCACATGGATTAAAACCGGCCTTAACCCCCATAGTTGTCTGTGATCTAAGGGTTGACTATGAGATCGATGGCTAGGATTGAGTGCGGGACTTCAACCATGATCAAGGAAGTCCGTACTTTCCTAGCCCCGCTCTTCCGATAACTGTTGCTTGTGTGACTTCTCTTCACTCTTTCGCTCTTCTGATAGTTTTCTTCTTTACTCCTTTGTTATCGCTGTTCAATTGCTCCTGTTCAATTGACCTCCTGCGTCATTTGCTGTTCAATTGACCTCCTACTGTTCAATCCACTTGGGTCCTCCATCTCATCATATCATCATATATCAAACTTTCATCACTATGAGCATTATGATCAATGGGCGTCAATGGGCAATCATGTATCAAAGAATTTGCCATCACAAACACTGCTATATTGACATCAATGACAACCTAGATTAACAAAAATCCATCGCGATAAGAGCGCTACTCTGCTCTCTTTCTCTCAAATGTGCAGTCAAGTAAGCTCGGGCCTTGCAAAAATCAATTCATTATGTTTTAACTTCACACACATTCCCAGTGCTTCTATGTCAATTCTTTTCTTTTCACATTTTTGTGATTTACAATTATTATGATCATTAAAATGTATTATCTATCCATATGGTTATTTTGTAAAGGCAACAAATCATTACAACATCAGGTCATGAAAGAAAATAATGCAAATTAACTAAAATAATGTTTCATTTATGGTAAGTTTGTCTAAGATCGTGAAAATTCCTAAACCTGGAATCCCGACTGCAGCAAGTGATGGTATTTCTCCTATTTGTTAAATTCCTTTAAACAAATTACTTGTAGTTTCCTACGACAAATATCGAAATACATACACTGCAACCTTCATTTAATTAAATATAACGCAGAAACAAGAAACTGAGCAAGAAAGAAAATACATAACACATCGTTATTTTTGTACAAATGTCCCCGGAAAAACCCAATGTGGGAAAACTGGTGCAACAACTCTTGAGGTTTTTTTTATTATACAGTAGTAATATGAGTACAATTCATTAGATGCTCAACTAGCAATCTGATACAGAGAGAAACTGGACAAAACAAATAGTGAGATGATCTCACCCCGTCACTGGAAGAATCTGAGCCTGATCACGCTAGACTGGAGCCTCTGCGTCCCTTCTACGTGGCCTCTACACAGAACTGCATAAGCCTCACACAGTCTCTGCGTCACCCCTACTGGGAATCATGCTGCTCCTCCTTCGAACCCTCTGTTGGCTGAAAATTCTGAATTTCTGCCTCTCAGTCTGACACCCCGGCCCCCGGCATCTGAAACTTGATTTCTTCAGCAGGAATTCGATCTCCCTCTATGGCCTGCGCTGCCATTGCGTCAGCTCTACGTGGGCCAACGTCTGCCTCTCTCCGGACGTCATTTTGCCCTCTCTGCCTTGTACTCTCCGGCCCAGGAAAACTTCCTTCTTCTGGATACTATCTCTGCCCCTCACTGCATAAGATCAATTTGATCTCTTCTTTAGCAATTGTTGCGCTGCCCTCTTTGAGAAATATTATCTGCTTGAGCTCTCTCAGTGTATTTTCCAAATGACCCTCAAGCCTCCTTAAATAATCTCCTCATTGACATTCAATGACCCAGATTAGATATTAATCAAGGGCTAAGATCATTTTTACTTGATCCTTGTTTTCGTCTAGAAGTTACACCCACAGTTTAGATTAATACCCATTAATTATTTTAATTTCCTAAGTTTAGACTTAGGGACCCATTAAAAATAATTAATTATTTTAATAAAATTGTTTCTGGGTGGAATTTCCTAAAACGCTTTCAAGGTTCTTTGGTATACATGTGTCTAAGCCTCCTAGCAAAATTTGAGACTTAGAGCACATCCGATGCTACCAGAAATCAACACTCCCTCTTAGCAAGGAATGTGCTCTAGCAATGCCTCCCACTGAAACATCACCCTGACTTCATAACATTGTCCTCTGCACTGCTGATGTTTGACATGCTGTCCACAACTACTACGCTGCTGTTGCAACTGTATTGCTGCTAACACTACCACTGTCAACACTTCATCTGTACTACAACTCCCTCTCAAGTGCTGCATCTGTGCTGCTACTAGCACTGCCATTGCTAATCACTGCATCTGCACTGCAACTAAAAAACATCCCAAAATCTGAACAAGTGTTCAGCGTAGATGCATCTCGATGTTGAAGATCTAATTGCTGCTAGTCCCACGCTGTTCCTCTGAAGCCACTGCGCTGCTGCTGCTACTGCATTGTGCCTCTCTGCACTGCTGCAACTCTGCACTACGCTGTGCTCAGACTTGGCGTTCTAGCCACTACATTTGTTGCTCCAACACTCCTTTGTATCAACTGATACTCCTCCAGCCTACTACCTTTGACTTTGGGCTCCCGTAGCAAGGTTGTGATCCAAGAAGTGGCTCCTAAAGGACCCTGCAAAGAACTACAAGTCTAAATCAACCCACCTCCCTCTTGGAGGTATCTCGGTTGTCATGGCGAACTCCTCCTCTTTGATCTTTGCGGGTGCGGCCTTCAAATCATTCTTCTCATCTTTCTCCTTCTTTTTGAGAGGACATTGTGTTACATAGTGACCTATTTCACCACAACTGAAGTATTTAATCTTTGAAACGTCCTTCTTTTGCTTCTGCTGCTCTTGCTGCCCCTTAGATGTGAGGGCTGCATTCTCATACTCCTTGGGCTTCAACCCACTGCAACTGCTTCTGTTAAGTTTACACTTGACCAAGTCCCTCCTTAGCTCCTCTTGCTTAAGAGTTGCCCACATCTCAGCTTCTGTCAAGTTTACACTTGACCAAGTCCCTCCTCAGCTCCTCTTTCTTAAGAGCTGCCCACATCTCATCCCAGTTTGTCAAAGTCGCCCTACCCAGGTTGCTCTGGACAAAGATTTGTTGCCGCTCCTCTGAGACTGAATTGAGGGCCAGTCTAACCATCTCAGATCCTTGAGGTGTTGACCCCGCAGCTGCCAATTCGTCTCGGGTCTCCTAGAGCTTCGTGAGGAACAGATCAATGCGCTCCCCCTTCTGCATTTGTGCAGATCTCAGTTTTTGCTCTAAGTACATCTTCAGTTGCTTGGAAGATCCTTGATACATCGCCAAAGCATCCCACATCTCCTTGGCAGTATCTTTGCCAACGATGTGACTGACTATATGATTCTTCACTCCGTCGAGGATCATCTGCTTGGTCTTCGCCATCTCTCCCTTGTACTTCTTGAGTGGATCTAGATCCGTGGGCCCGGCGATCACGCTGTCGACGTAGACTTTGAGAAAATGCTCATCTAGAAGGTACGACATCCTTGCCTTCCAGATAACATAGTTGGATGCACCATCCAACCTATCCTGATCTCTCAGTCCACTGGCTGCCATCTCTGCCACAAAAATGTCGAACTGCTCCTCTCTGTTTCTTATTGCTGCTGCTCAGCCAATAAGACAACAGACTTCTTGGCTGGAAGTCTACTAAGGAAAAATTCCCTCACTGCGCTTCTCTCTCTTCTGACGATCTTCTGCCCAACAAACTGATCCCACCATCTCTTTCCTCAACGCTGAGGCTCTGCGCTGCTCCCTCTGGCACGAAAAATTTTCGAACTGGAAGGCCTTCCTCTCTGTCAACTCACTCAGAGAGAGACTTTCCTTGAAAATTCAACCCTTCTGGCTTGGACAATGCAATCCCTCTAGGGATTTGAATTGCTGCCTCCTGCACCTATTCGACCTCCTTCTCTGCTCAGCGCTGGGTTCTCTGGCATTGCTCTTCTTGTTTCACCTGCGACTCCGATACCATGTGAATTCCTAAATCCGGAATCCCTACTGCAACAACTGATGGTATTTCTCCTATTTGTTAAATTCCTTTAAACAAATTACTTGCAATTTCCTACGACAAATATCGAAATACATACACTGCAACCTTCACTTAATTAATATAATGCGGAAATAAGAAACTGAGCAAGAAAGAAAATAAAACACAATACACCGTTATTTATGGACAAATGTCCCCGGAAAAACCCAATGTGGGAAAACCGGTGTTGCAATTCGGAGGGTTTTATTAATATGCAATAGTAAACGTAGTACAATTCATTGGATGCTCAACTAGCAATCCGATGCAGAGAGAAACTGGACAAAACAAATAGTGAGATGCTCTCACCCTGTCACTGGAAGAATCTGAGCCTGATCACGCTGGAATGGAGCCTCTGCGTCCCTTCTGCATGGCCTCTGCGCAGAACTGCGTAAGCCTCACGTAGTCTCTGCGTCACACCTGCTGGGAATCACGCTACTTCTCCTTCGGACCCTCAGCTGGCTGGAAATTTTGAATTTCTGATTCGCGGTCTCACAACCCGACTCTCGGCTTCTGAAACTTGATTTCCTTAGCAGGAATTCGATCTCCCTCTAGGGCCTGCGCAGTCACTGCGTCGGCTCTGCGTGGGCCAACGTCTGCCTCTCGCTGGACGTCGTTCTGCCCTCTCTGCCTTGTACTCTTTGGCCTAGGAAAACTTCTTTCGAGTACTATCTCTGCCCCTCACTGCATAAGATCAATTCGATCTCTCCTCTAGCAACTGCTACGCTGCCCTCTCTGAGAAATTCAATCTGCTTGATCACTTTGGGTGTATTTTCCAAATGACCCTCAAGCTTTCTCAAATAATCTCCTCGTTGGCATTCAACGGTCCAGATTAGATCTTAATCAAGGGCTAAGATCATTTTGACTTGATCCTCATCTTCTTCTAGAAGTTACGCCCACAGTTTAGATTAATACCCATTAATCATTTTAATTTCCTAAGTTTAGACTTAGGGACCCATTAAAAATAATAAATTATTTTAATAAAACTGTTTTTGGGTGGAATTTCCCATAACACTTTCTGTGGTTTTTGGTATACACGTGTGTAAGCCTCCCTGCGAAATTTGAGACTTAGAGCACATTCGATGCTACCAGAAATCAACAAAGATATGCTTTGTGATTGAGTAATGTTGTTCAGGTGTTGAAATTGAAATAGCTTGAGCAAGAAGATACCATGGTTCCCACATTGCAAACTATACATGGACTAAAGCAGAGAGATGGCATTGAATCTTGTTGAATATGATGCTAACTACTAAGCAACTCCATTGGTAATTTTCATCAACATTGTTGGAAATGTAGCGAGTGAAGGTCTTCTGGCTTGTGCCTTAGCCAGTGAAGACCTCAAATTGTCCTTCTCTTAGTATGAGTGCGCACTCTTGAGTTAGACTTCAGTTAGGATGAGTTATTTCTAGTTTATTGGAATAATCATCAAGTTAGCATGCGTAGAGTTAGAGCTTCAATTAGGTGGAGTCTTCATAAGTTTAACTATAGAACGATGTGGCAGTTACCAGTACAGTTAGAGCGAGTTAATCTTCAATCTTGATTAAAAGAAGAACGAGTTAGTCTCCAATGTTGAATAGAGAGAGAATGAGTTAAGAACTCTAGTGTTGATTGGAGAAAGGACTAGAAGAACTCTCAATTAGCTCTTAATCAGAACTCGACTTCTAAAATAGAACTAGGCCTCCTTGCATGTTCAAATTGGGTCTATAAAGAGGAGGACGAAGGCACGGGAAATCATAAGTTTTTGTGCCCAAGGTTTGTGAGACAAGACAAATTGCGATAGTGTGTGAGAGTATCTTTGATTGTGGAGAGTGCAGAGCTTGTGCCCTAAGAAATAGGAGATCACAAGTGCGCTAGAGTTTAGGAGATTGATTGTGCACAGCCTTGAGGAGCTGGCCTCCTAAGAAATAGGAGGCAAGAAGTGCGCAAGGAAATAGGAGGACTTGCACTAAGAAATAGGAGCCAAACTTGCACTAAGAAATAGGGGATTTTCGGAAGGAAATAGGGCTTCCAAGTGCGCAAGGAAGGAGGAGCAGGATCAAACAAGAGACAGGGCAAGTTAAGGAAGCAACAAGGGAGCAATTGCGAGCTAGAGGGCCGAGATCAAGTAGTGATCAAGGCAGTCTGAGATCAATTGTATCAGTTGAGATTAGTGAGAAGAAGCAAAACGCTTTATGAGAGACAAGTTGCCTTGTAATAGATCCAATTGCTCAAGAACAATCAATAAAATGCCACATTAAGGAAGCAAGTTTTCCTTGTTGGTTTCCTGAGAAAACAAGTGTGACAATTTGTGTGCATGTGTTTTTATCTTTGGTGTTGTTTATTCCACTGCTTCTATTTTGTTAAGAAACTCTGTATCTTGGTGGAAGTAAATTTGGTTTCAATTTTCAGTTGCATAATTTTCAGTAATTTACTAAGTAGTTGCATAGTTTCATGGAAATTAACATGGTATCAGAGCAAAGATCAGTATAAAGACCAACACCAAATTGAGTTTGAAGAGCAGAGCAATGCTTTGGATAACGGTATGGCATTCCAAGGACTCAGGTCAGATCACAGTTTATAGGGAGCCTCAAACTTCTGCTCATGGAAGGAGCGAATCTCAATATTGTTGGAAGATAATGGGGTGTTCAAGTTTGTGAAGCAAGCAATAGTGCCACCTCAAGATGCCCAACAACTGATCCAACATAACAAGAGTGACTCCAAGGCAAGGAGGATCATTCTAGAGGGGGTCAGAGATCATATTATCCCTCATCTCCATGAGAAGAAGACAACATATGAGATGTTTAAGGCCATCTTAGATTTGTATCAAGGTTCTAGTGATGCTAGTAAGCTTGCTCTCGAGGACAAGCTAAGAAGTATCCAGATGAGCAAAGGAAAGCCCATCATTACATATCTTTCAAAGTTCAGCCAGGTTTGGGATGAGTTAGCTAGAGTGGACATGACTGCAACAGACAATGATTTTGTGAGTGATATTATGAGTTTATTAATATCAAGGGGGCTGAAGTACTTTTTTGTGTGGAGATGTACTAGGTACTTTTAACTTATTAAAGTCACATGTGTCTAAAAGTGACTTTATGTGTAAGTACTAAAGTACACTTTATATTATTAAAGTGACTTTTATATTCCAAAAGTTACTTTATGAGGAAAAAGTGACCATGGTACTAGAACATTAAAAGTACCAGGGAGGCTCATTAATAGGAAGGGGACCACATTAAAAAGGGGGTTAAAAGGAAATGATCTCCACCCATGATCTAATGGTTTGAGATTTAATCTCAGCCATTAGATTCAAAGGTTAGGGTTCTCCACACTAAAGGAAGACAAAAAGGGAGAAAAAGGATGAGAGAGCTCATTATTCTCACGAGAGCCATTGAGAAGAGAGCAAGGGAGAGAAGGGAGAGAAGGGAGGTAAGTTTAGAGCCAAAGGGAAGAGGTTTAACAGCTCAAGGAGGCAGCTCAAATTTTCAGGCGAGTTTATAGCTCAGAAATAGATCCCGAAATTCTAGCCACGAATCCTGTAAAATTTGGGTAGCTGTTTTCAAGCTGTTTTGCAGCGGGCTTCAGGCTGAGTTTCAAGGAGAGAACCCTGGCAAGTTTTAGGAAGTTCCAAGCTGTGATTCTTGGAGAGATACCATGCCAAAACCAGCCCGAAGTTGCAGTAAGAAACCAAGCCAAATTCTGGTTGAGAAGACCCAGAAAAGTACAGTTTGCTAGTGAGAAAAATGAGGCCCTAACAATGCTGAAATCAAGGTGTTTTGGTCAGCGTGTAAGGGCATATATTCAGTTGAGAATAATTGTGTTTTCAGGCAAAATTATAAATGATCTAGTGGCCTGAGTTTCAGTGTATGCAGAGCTGATAAGAAGCCCAAATTCCTTTCCTGAGGAGATATGACTGTGAGTAAAATAAATATCAGTCCATAACTTAAAGGAAAGTGGTCTTTAGAGGGAAGAGATAAGTTGACTTTTCTCTGTGTAATTATTTTCCTTAAGAAGCAAATAAATCCTCCTTTAGAACTGGTTTTCCTCTTGTGGGTTTTTCTAGGGGTCATTAAACCAAAATATAATCTCTATTTTCTGAGCATTTGCTTGAAATTATTCTTGTATAAGTTGTTAAAAAGATTGTAGAATAGCTCTCTGTTTTCATGTAAATGCTAATCTGATATAAATTATCAGTCACATGTTATATGACGCGTTTGGGCATTATGATTAAACCATGCAAAAAAACTGGGTTGGGCTACATTCTCCTATAATTTTTCTACATGGTATCAGAGCCTAAGAGAGGTCGGACCAGAGATTTTGTATCAACTGATACAAAAACCAACAAGCACAAATTCTGCCATCTCAGTGAACAATAGTCATTAAACCTCAGTCAGAAACCCAAAGTGTTGTTGGTTGAGAGGGGGGGGGGATTGCCCAGTATCAGATTTGCTCCAATTTTGTTGTTGTGAGGGTCATGGCTACTGAGTTGAGGGTAGAAGACTAATTGAATGGGGCTGATAATTTTGTCCCATGGAAGGAGAGGATGACACTTTTGTTTGAGGAGTTGGGAGGTATGAAGCATCGTAGAGAGTGCAGTGCAACCTCCTACTGACCAAACATAGTTGACAAAATTCAACAAGAAGAATGTAAAAGCAAAGAACATCATCCTTGATGCCATCAAAGATCACCTATTCCCTCATGTGACAGGAATGAGGTTTGCCTATGAGATGTGGGAGTCCCTTGCCACATTACACCAGAGTTCTAATAAGAATAGGAAGATGGTGTTGAGGGAAAAGCTAAGAAACACCAAGACGACCAACACCGATAGTGTGACCTCATACATCACCAAGATCTCACAGGTGAAGGATGAGTTGGTTGTCATGGGAGAGCCTTTCCTAGAGAACCAGTTGGTCAGGATTTCATTAGACGGGTTTACCGAGAAATGGGGTGGATTCATACATGGCATTGTTGCTAGAGAGCACTTGCTAGCTTGGAGGAGGATGTGGGATGATTTCATCCATGAGGAGATCGGGAGGAGTGCTAAGGTGGGCAGCTAGAGTGGTGCAGGAGGCGAGGAGGAGAATGTCGCCCTTGCAACGAAGGGCGAAGGGGTCTTCTAGTGGAGCAAAGAAGGAATAGGGGAAGCCAAAAGCGAAGGAGAAGGACATGAGCAAAGTGAAATGCTTTGCTTGTGGGAAGATGGGTCACTATACTGTTTAGCGTCCCAACAAGAAGAATAAGAAGTACTGAGTTGCAGCTTCAACAAAGGTGGACGAGTTCACTTCTAGATTTGACACTAAGTTTGCCTTATCAGGAAAGGTGGATGAGTTTGCCTTGGTGGTAAGTTTAGCCACTCATGTTACATCTTCCCCTGCGTTGATAGTAGAGCATCCTGCCATATGAATGGAGTGAGAGAGCACTTCACGAGTCTTTCAGAGCCTAAGAGAGGTCGGACCAGAGATTTTGTATCAACTGATACAAAAACCAACAAGCACAAATTCTGCCATCTCAGTGAACAATAGTCATTAAACCTCAGTCAGAAACCCAAAGTGTTGTTGGTTGAGAGGGGGGGGGGGATTGCCCAGTATCAGATTTGCTCCAATTTTGTTGTTGTGAGGGTCATGGCTACTGAGTTGAGGGTAGAAGACTAATTGAATGGGGCTGTTAGTTTTGTCCCATGGAAGGAGAGGATGACACTTTTGTTTGAGGAGTTGGGAGGTATGAAGCATCGTAGAGAGTGCAGTGCAACCTCCTACTGACCAAACATAGTTGACAAAATTCAACAAGAAGAATGTAAAAGCAAAGAACATCATCCTTGATGCCATCAAAGATCACCTATTCCCTCATGTGACAGGAATGAGGTTTGCCTATGAGATGTGGGAGTCCCTTGCCACATTACACCAGAGTTCTAATAAGAATAGGAAGATGGTGTTGAGGGAAAAGCTAAGAAACACCAAGACGACCAACACCGATAGTGTGACCTCATACATCACCAAGATCTCACAGGTGAAGGATGAGTTGGTTGTCATGGGAGAGCCTTTCCTAGAGAACCAGTTGGTCAGGATTTCATTAGACGGGTTTACCGAGAAATGGGGTGGATTCATACATGGCATTGTTGCTAGAGAGCACTTGCTAGCTTGGAGGAGGATGTGGGATGATTTCATCCATGAGGAGATCGGGAGGAGTGCTAAGGTGGGCAGCTAGAGTGGTGCAGGAGGCGAGGAGGAGAATGTCGCCCTTGCAACGAAGGGCGAAGGGGTCTTCTAGTGGAGCAAAGAAGGAATAGGGGAAGCCAAAAGCGAAGGAGAAGGACATGAGCAAAGTGAAATGCTTTGCTTGTGGGAAGATGGGTCACTATACTGTTTAGCGTCCCAACAAGAAGAATAAGAAGTACTGAGTTGCAGCTTCAACAAAGGTGGACGAGTTCACTTCTAGATTTGACACTAAGTTTGCCTTATCAGGAAAGGTGGATGAGTTTGCCTTGGTGGTAAGTTTAGCCACTCATGTTACATCTTCCCCTGCGTTGATAGTAGAGCATCCTGCCATATGAATGGAGTGAGAGAGCACTTCACGAGTCTTTCAGAGGATGACGTTGACTTGGAGGTTGTGCTTGGAGATAACTCTAAGGTCAGAGTAGCAAGAGTGGGGACAATATCATTTTAGAGGAAGTTATTACCTCCTCTGAAAGTGACAAATGTTCTTTATATTCGAGGGCTGAAGAAGAACTTGATATCAGTTTCTAGCTTGAAGGACAGGGGGTATGAGATGTTGTTCCGTAGAGGACAAGTGTTGATATATCCTTAGGGATCTAGTGTTGAGCATGCTAGACCCTATTGGAGTTCGGAGTGGGAGGCTATACGGGTTCATGTTTTAGCCTATTAGAGCCTTGGTGGCGCAGACCAACAACAATGAATTGTGCAAGTTATGGCACAGGAGGATGGCCCACTTGCACCATGGAGCTTTCAGAATGTTGAGGAAGATGGTTAGAAGATTACCAGAGTTCAACACTGATCATCATGATTTGTACAGGGGGTGTGCTTTGGGAAAGTACACCAAGACATCTTTCCTGAGTAGTGACACCAAAGCTACAAGGATCCTTGACTTGGTACACTTTGATGTTTGTGGTCCTATGTGTCATGTATCATTCGCTGGATGTGAGCATTATGTGACCTTCATTGATGACCACACTAGGAAGACCTGGATTTTTTTTTTGAAGACCAAGGATGAGGTCTTCAAGAGGTTCCAAGTGTTTAAGGCTCTTGTGGAGAACCAAATAGGGAAGAAGATCAAGGTGTTGAGATCAAATAATGGGGGCGAGTATACCTCCACAAAGATGAAGGATTTTAATAAGAGTGTGGTCATCAAGAGTGAGTATATAGTGCCTTATAAATCCTATGAGAATGGGATGGGAGAGAGGAAGAACAGGGCCATAGTGGGTGCAACTAGAGCTATGTTGTATGATCAGAGATTACTTTTCTTCTTGTGGGTCGAGGCATGTAACATTGTTGTATATTTGCAGAATAGGAGCCCACATAGAGTCTTAGGGAGCAAGACTCCTGAGGAAGTGTTTATCGGCAAGAAGTCGGAAGTTGGGCACATTAGGATCTTTGGGTGTCTTACATATTCACATGTCCCTGAGGAGAAGAGGACGATTTTGGAACCCACTATAGAGAAGGGTATTCTAGTGGGTTACAGTGAGACCAGTAGGGTCTACTGCATATATATTCCTGCACAAAGGAAAGTTGTCCAGAGGTGGGATACGAGATTTGAGGAGGAGAGAGCCTTGAGAATATCTCAGGAGGTTGATTAGGTAGAGCAACAGGGGGCTACACCATAAGTTTCAGGAGCATCAGGTGGTATATTAGGATCAAGAGGGTCATCTAAGTCAGTGGTGACAGGGTCTCAGACTCCAATATCACAGAGTGTGAATCACCTGGTGCAGGATCGTTAGGTGTAGGATCTCAGAGTCCAGGATCTCCATTTACCATAGTAGAGCCTTCTTCTTCAGGAGGAGAGGCTCCAGTTAATGATTTTCCCATACCACCACAAGAGGCTACTATAGGGAAGAGGAAGCCAAGATGGATTCGTGATACCCTAAAGGAAGCACAAGAGGCAGTGGGGAAACCCAAGTGGTCAGCAAGGGAGAGTAGAACACCAGAGAGGTTGGGTGGCTCTATGGCAGATGTTGTGGAGATAAAGCCAGTTAGTTATGAGGAGGTCGCCAGTCAGCAGATCTTAAGGGTTGCCATGGTGGAGTATGCCTTCATCATGAAGAATGATGTCTGGGAGGTAGTGCTGTGACCCGAGGGGAAGTTAGTGGTGACTTCCAGGTAGCTGTACAAGATCAAACATGCTGCGGATGGTAGTGTGAAGTTCAAAGCTCGTTTTGTGGCGCGGGGGTTCTCACAGGTAGAGGGAGTTGACTATGAGGAGACCTTCGCAATTGTTGCTCGTTATACTTCCATTAGAGCAGTTATATCTATAACAATTGAGATGGGTTGGAGGATTCACTAGATAGATGTGAAGATCACCTTTCTCAATGGCGTTATTTAGGAGGAGATGTACATTGAGCAACCACAGGGCTTTGAAGTACATGGGAGGGAGTCTCATGTGTGTAGGCTTAAGAAAGCCTTGTATGGATTGAAGCAGATGTCGAGGGCATGGTATGAGAGGATATATGCCTACTTGCAGCAGATGGGTTTCCAAGAGAGTGATGCAAATCCAAACCTCTATTTCATTATGATTGGTGATGATCCACTCATTCTGGTTCTGTATGGATGACTTGTTTATTACAGTAGAGGACAAACTCATCCAACACCATAGGAGAGATCTTGTTTTAGAGTTTGACATGAATAATATGGGATTGATGCATTTTTTTTTTGGGGTTGGAGGTTTGGCAGGAGGATGGCATATCTTCATTGGCCAGGGCTGGTATGTAGGTGATATTTTGAGGAGATTTTGTATGGAGGGTTGTAGGCCTATAGCTACTCCTATGATCACCAACTGGAAGAAATTGCATGCTTCAGATTCTGAGTTGGTGAACCCCACCTTGTATTGTCAACTGATTGGTTCTTTGTTGTATTTGGTCAACACTAGACCGAACATCTGTTTCGCAGTCAACACGTTTTGTCAGTTTATGATGGAGCCTAGGGGAGTGCACTTGGTGGCTGCGAAACATGTGTTGAGGTGCCTACAGGCCATGGTGGATTATGGTCTGGACTATGTTAGAGGAGATGGAGTCAGCTTGATTAGTTGCACAAACCCAGATTGGGCTGGCGGTACTAGTGATAGGAAGAGTACTTCCGGGTGTTGTTTCTCGTTGGGCTCAACAGTTGTGTCAAGGTTCAGAAAGAAACAAAGGTCAGTGGCATTGAGCAATGAAAAGGCAGAGTATATGGCAGCTAGTCAAGCAGGCTATGAGGTGTTGAATTTCCACGACCTTGGGTCTAGGTTAGAATCTTAAAATCACTGACGCTACCAAACCAAGAATCTCAACCATAAACTACTTTGCATAGCAGAAATATAAAACAGTAAAATTACATACGCACAAATATACACATTTTTTAACAAAATTGTACAATCACCGATCTTCATTATATTACACCAAATCTGAATAATACAACATTGTATGGTATATAAGATACAATGACAAACTTCACTGCAGTTTCTATGTTGTATCTTGTCTTGCCGGTCCTTCACTTCTGTACTGCTCACTAGCTGCCCCTTAGTCCTTCAAAGGACAACACATCGAGACTCCAGGAGGGCTGCCTCCTAACATTACTGCAAGTCACTTCTGTAGCATGTACACGGGCTGATCCAATCTGCTCTCTGGGTTGGCCAATTCTTGAGCTCCAATCTGCCTTCTAGTAGCCACTTTCGTCTATCAAAGAGCTACTTATTAGGTTGCAAACTTCACCCAATCACGCACCAAACAACGTCCTTCTTGTATGCTGCTCTAGGGCCACTTTGGGTAGCGAACACACTGCCCTCCAGTTAGATCAATGGCACCCAATACTTCACTGTCGGTTTTGCTTCTGTGATGTACTATTCGCCTCCTCGAAAAGTTCTCCAAACGACACTAACAGGTTGCAATATCAAACTGAGCCAAAAACACAGATCCAACACTCATTAACACTGTTGTCCAAGTCCGTGTTAATGTTGTTATATTTGTGACTGGTTAGGGCAAATTTGCTGCTGTAATAACCCCTAATCAACCACCAAAACAACCCTCCTGGTTGCGGCCTAGTCTTGGAGAAATGCTGGCACCCTTGGCTGTTGTCCTGGGCATAAACAACCCTTAACCAGCTCCACACTGCCCTCCAAAGATGAGGTAGGGCCTACAACCCACCTACAACGGCATACACTGCCCTTCCTCCAAGATTTCTGTTCCCAAGAGCCCTCTACGTAGGTTAAAACAACCTTCTCTTGCCTCGGCCTCCCCTCATAGCAACTCGATCCTTAAAATAACCTTGAAACAGATCTCAAAACCCACGCTGTCCTGTCTCCTCCTTGCTGCAGCGAGGACAAAGAATTTCTTCTCTCTCACGAGTCTTTCTCAAGTGCGAGTGTTGCACAAATGGATGCTCAAATAACATCAACTCACCCCTTATTTATACACCAATAAAGGGGCTTCACGAATTCATGAAGAGACACATCTATTGGAGGAATTTTACTTCAAGCCTACATGACTTGAAAACCAATAATTACTTGTCAATTTCAAAAATTCATTTCTCCACTTATACAAGTCAGAATTCGACGATTCTCGAAGCGTTGGATTCTCCTTTCCGCCCTCTATCGTCTCATGCCATCACATGTAGAAATTTGCTTCCAGAATTGCCCTAAACACATTTGGGTGCAAAATTCCATCCTTGGGTTCCAAGCCCACAAGTGACCCTTGTGGTGCTTTGCCCTCCAAACCTTGAACCCTAGGGCTTGGAGTACCTCCCAAGCTACACAAATCAACACTCCCTCTTAGAGGGAGGTACTTCCAAGGATAGGGAGTAACTCATCATCATCATCGCTACTCGCAACACTTGCCCAACTCATGGCGCTCACAATCGCAGTAATCCGTGTAAAGTGAACTATGCCCTTCTTGGAAGTGTCGTTGTCATTGCTGGAAGCACCCTGCTTCTTCTTCTTATCATGTAACGTCTTCCACTCTCTCCATGATTCCTTCTTGGCAGTTGTAGGAGCACCCTTGCTCCCCACTAACCATGCATTCTTCTTGGATTGCAGAGTTTACCTCTGAATCTGCAAACTCCCTCTTGAACTAGACTCCCTTTGAGCCTCTGGAATGTGGACCTTCTCGGCAAGGTGTACCTTCTTCTCGGGAACCTGTACCTGCTCCTTTGAAGCCTGCACCTATTGCTGCTTCTCTGGAGCTTGCACCTGCTCCACTTACTTCTTTCCATGATCCACAGGCTTGCCCATCAACTTATGGAGACCATGCTCTCTAACTCCGATTACAATCCCATTAGACTTAGAGCCTCTGGGCCTGAGTCTTGCCTTCCCATCCTGGAAGAAGACCTCAAACCCCTTCCTCTCGATTATCGAGACGAAATTCGCACATATCTGAGTCCTTATACAAATAGTACATCCTAGACTCGCATCACACGTCTTGTCTCCTTCTTGTATGGCACAACACCTGATCCTTGGATCTCCAACTGACTATTGTTGCCCAATACCATGTGTAACTTCGAGTCCCATTCAGCTAGAGTCTCAAAAACCTCCTGTGACGCTGTCATATGCTTCGTCGCACCACTGTCCATGTACCATCCATCTTCATTGACAGCCCTGCGAGAAATGAGAAATTATAGCAAAGTCCTCTTCCAATCTCCTGGTGAGATCATCTATCTCAGCTGAAGTGGCAACACCGACAACTTGCTTCCCTTTCCTTTTCTCATCACCTCCCTTCTTCTTCATTGAACATCTTGATGAATAATGACCCATCTCGCCAAAGTTGAAACACTCGAGTTTAAACTTTACTCACATCCTTCTTTTGCTTACCCTTCATTTGTGCTGCAAGTGCCATGTCATCATCAAAAGACTTCTTCTTTGGATGAAGATCCTCTTCTCACAACTCTTATTGAATGAAGTCATCCCACAACCTATCCCAGTTTGGCAGCTTCTCACTGGCAATGATCCCTTTGATGAAGGGCTTCCATTCCTCGGTGAACCCTTTCAAGGCAATCTCTACCATATCTTCATCTGAGATAGTCACACCGATGGCAACAAGCTCATCTTTGACCTAAGAAAGTCTCGTCAGATACGAGGTCACACTTTCACCCTTTATCATCTTGGTGGACTTCAACTTATCCTCCAATACCAGTACCCGATTCTCGTTCGTATTCTAGAACAAATTCTGAAGAGCCATCCACATCTCATGTGCATTGTTCTTCCCGGACAAATGAGGTATTAGGGCATCCTTCACACCATCTAGGATGATCAATCTCGTCCGTGTATCCAAATCTTCATATATTTCTAGCTCCTTAGGGTCGGTTGGCTTCTTGATCTCTTTCTTAGCGAACTCCCAGATCTTGTTGACTTGCAAGACCAACTTGATCCTTTCCTTACAAGGACTATAGTTGGACAACCCCTCCTACCTGTCCTCATACCGGAGACCTTCCTGCAACTTTGTGTTAATTTTAGGTATGTTCTATGCTTAGAGCAATTTATTTCAATTTTCACAGTTAGCTCAATATCTTTTCCAGAATAGCAATCACATCAGCATTAAAGTAAACTGCAGATAGAACATTAACATAAATCACAGAAGACGAGGACACAAGATGTGGCGCTAGCCAGGGACAAACCCCAATGTGGGGAAACCCTTGATCAATTCTTCTTATATGTTCTTCAATAGTTCAACAGAGAGAGTGAGAGAGATAGTACGTTTACAATAGAAGTCAACACTTTGACTTATCTAGATAAGAGCATAGATCATCTCTAAGAAGATGATACATGAGATTAGTTGAAGACATGCTGCTTCAACTGATTCTCCAAGGTGACTCCTTCACCTATTGTTGTGCTGCATTTTGTTATCATGCTGCACCTCAACGTGCTGCTCCATGTTGCACCCATCATCACTATGCTGCATCTCATCATGCTTCATTAATCATGATTGTACCCATCACTATACTGCATCATGTGCCATTACTGCACCATGTTGCCATACTGACCTATGTGCTGGTTGCATCTTGCTTGCTTGTTGTCCTTTGCATGCTTGCTATTGCATGCTAGCTGTCCCTTGCATGCTAGCTGTAACATTGCATGCTTGGTGTATTTGCTGCTAAGTACCATACAACTATCCCAATGTTAGTTAGTTGTCCCTTGCATGCTGCTCTCCTTCGAAGACAAATGCTCTGGTTGTTCCAACAGGGTCGGCAGTTTCGGCAGTTCCGACAGTTTTGGCAATTCCGGCTATTCCCGACAGTTCCAATGTTTCCCAGCAGTTCCGGTAGTTCTCGATAGTTCCGGCAGTTTCGGCGTTTCCTAGCAGTTTCGGCTTTTGCCCTCTGCGTCAGCTTTCCCGGCTATTCCGGCTTCTGCCCTCTACGTCAGCTTTCCCGGTTGTTCCAGCAGTTCTGGCTGTTCCCGGCAGTTTCGGCTATTCTCGATAGTTCCGGCTGTTCCGACAGTTCCGACAATTCCGACTATTCCCGGCAGTGCCGACAATTCCGGCTTTTCTCGACAGTCCTTACAGTTCTAGCGGTTCCGACAATTCCAACTATTCTTGGTAATTCCAACAATTCTGGCTATTCCCGACAGTTCCTGGCAGTTTCGACTATTTCCGGCAGTTCCGGCTTTTCTCGACAGTTCCGACAATTCCTGGCAGTTCCGGTAGTTCCAGCAATTCCGGCTATTCCCTGCAGTTCTGGCAATTCTGGCTATTCCCGGCAGTTTCGGCAATTCTGGCTATTCTCGGCAGTTCCGATAGTTCTCGTCAGTCCCGGCTATTCCCGGCAGTTTCGACTTCTGCCCTTTGGATTAGGGTAGCATTATCCCTTAGGATCTCTCCTCTTACTAAAACCCAAAGACAAGTAGAGAGGAAGAGATCCCAAGTGTGTTGAAATGATTTGAAGGCCACCTCTATTTATACTAAAATGTTGAGCACAAGTGGGGTTTATTTGGTTGCTGGCCGACCTTGACGAATTGTCCCATAACACAAATAAATTCATATCTCCATGAATACTTATCGGAATTGGATGATCTTTAGATTAATCCTACACCTCTCGATGAGAGGGATCCAAGAAAAATATCAGCTTCCATTAATAAGATGACACACATGGAGTTTGGCCTTAGTTGCCAATTTTAACACTTCCTCTCAACTGGGGAGAACTCCATCCACTGATCCATATGTCCAACTGTACTATCTTTGCCATCAGTGCCCTACATTGCTCTGCTCTGCTCCGTTGAACCATGAAGAAGAAAAGTTGATCGAGAATGTCTCATACCATTCTCTACTGACCCAAAGTCAGTTTCATTTGAAGAGAGTGTGTCACATCACTCTTACTGGCCCGAAGTCAGTTTTATTGATCCAAGATCAATATCACAAGAGAGTGTCTCAAACCACTCATCCTGATCCCAGATCAATGGAGGTCATCTTAACATAGGGAGTACGATAGATACATCGATGTTTCCATTGATAGTACTACTATGGTCCCTAACCCCATTTCCTCGCTCATTAATTAGATGAGAGGTACTTCCCACGAGTCCCAGATTGCATGGGTAGGATGCCTCGACAAGAGAACTAATCATCCTGTCCATAGGAGAATGAATCATCCTACCCCACAATGGGAGAACTAATCATCCTGGCCCACAGGAGAACTAATCATCTCGTTTCACAGTTGCCACGGGAGAACTAATCATCCCGGACCACAGGAGAACTAATCATCCCGGCCCACAGGAGAACTAATCATTTTGTTCCGCAGTTGCCACGAGAGAACTAATCATCCCGACCCACAGGAGAACTAATCATCTCGGCCCACAGGAGAACTAATCATCTTGTTCCACAGTCGCCACGAGGTATCACAGGGGAAGGTTGAACCTGTCATCTTGTACATAGCGCACCACCAGGGGAGGGTGAGTTGCCCTGTGGTCGTATGTTGCTACCCCAAGCCCCCTAGAGCTCGTAGAGATCAATGCATGCGACATGCAGGACCCTTATAAGAAGGTCTCTCAATGACTCCAAGTCGTTCGGGAAAGTAACAGATTTGACCTTTCCCCAGGGCTTTGACAAAATGTTTGCGACTTGTACATCAGTCTCAATGTGATGGAGCCTCCTCGCTCATCGACTTACCATATCCCAGATAAGGCAGTATCTGATGTCTATTTGCTGGAGCAATCATTGAATACGGGATTCCTCAATAATCGAATCCCCCCTCTAGTCGTCACAGAGAATCACAATGGTATTCATCATGTGTACAAACAACTCACTTAAGAGATTCTGCAACCATGTGGCTTCACACAAGATCATACTCGTAGCTATGTATTCGGTCTCGGTGGTGCTTATAGCAACTGATTTTTGCTTCCTGCTCATCCATGATATCGAAGCAGAATCCAAAGAGAACCAGCACTGAGAAGTGCTCTAGTGATCCTCCACACTGCTTGCCCAGTCAACATTCGAATAATCATGCAGTTTCATATTTCCGGCAGTGTCTCTCAATCTATGAGAGATTGTGCCCCGAAGATATCTCAGAAGATTCTTAGCACCAATCCAGTGAGGCTCAACCAAATATGAGTTCACCATGCTAACTGCAAAACATATGTCCGGATGGAAGTTCACCAAGAACATCAATGCGAATGAGTTTATGAAACTCAGAGGCATTTCCCAAATCTGGTCCGACATCACTACCATATAACTTCTGAAAGTTAAGATCCTCAAGGTAGTCACAGGATTGCAGTTTATCATTCCACATCCGGAATCCAACTCCCTCTTGCTTCTGCAAATGAGAGGGTCTGCACCTGTCAGAAATAGGTTGTCCTCATAAGGCGCTGGTATGAGAGGTCTGTCATCCACAAACTTCAAACAATGGTTTGGAACGACTTCACTCTTAGTGAATCTCAGCTTCATCTGACAGCTATCAATCCTCTCATACTACACCCGGGGAGTTTTGCTTCAAGTCATAGAGGGCTTTCTTCCACTTGCATACGTGAGATTCCTGATCATCAATCTCAAATCCCTCGGGTTGTTCCAAACCTGTAGACCTACTACACGAGGGGAATGGTCCCCTTATAAGATTTTCCTTCGGTACATCTCAAACATGTACTTTCATGCTCTTTTTGAATTCAGGCATCCCTGTCACCATCTGACTCACAGACCTCCGGTGCTATGTGTCAATGGACATGGTCCCCAGTGGACTTCCTGCAACTTGATACAACCCTGAACTCAAAAACATCTTTGAAAATTCTATTTTCAAACACGTACCTTTCCATCGATGAGTGCCACCTCGTAACCTTTGACTTCCATTGCTGAAACGGACACCAGGTTCTTCTTGCGATCAGGTACATAAAAGAGATTCTAAAAATGAATCGAGTTACCCTCATTCAATTGAGGGGTAACATTCCCTACACCCTTTCCGGGATAGGTGGCATCGGCTTCAAGTATAATCCCATGATTGTTTCCATCTCTACCAAATTAGAGAGTGCACCCTTCTATCCGATGAAGTGCCCTGAAGCACTACAATCAATAAGCCAGATTCCCAGAGAATTTGAAGGAGAGGGCCAATACAAGATAACGCTTCTTTATCTTATCAAAAACAACTTTTGATTCTTCATACCTGGGGTTCCTTTCTTTCTTTGAAGAGTCGACCATTTCCTTGATGACTTGCATTACTTGTCATTCCTTTGATCATTGAAGATGTCCCTGGAATGATTGTTATCTTCGTCAAGAGATGTGTCTTTGCCATTCAGACAATGGCCGAACTTATTACAACCAAGGCATCTGCCTTTCCTTCCACCCTTAGATCTAGACTTCCCATTGAAGTGATCTTTAGGTAGGCCATCAGAAACTTCTGCTGCGCCATTTTGATAATATTCTCTGCTTCGACTTCACCCTTGGTGAATTTGAAGAGGGATGAGGAATCCACTGATCCTTTTGTCCTTTCCCAACTGTCTTTGGTGATTGCTCTTTCACTCTTGCTTGGGCATTGTCTTCACCTCAGCTCTGATACGATGTTAATTTTAGGTCGCGATGTTTAAGATCTCTGTTAGGTATTAGACTTTAGTGCTTAGAGGCAATTTATTTCAATTTTTCAACAGTTAGCTCAATATCTTTTTCCAGATTAGCAATCACATCAGCATTAAAGTAAACTGCAGATAGAACATAAACATAAATCGCAGAAGACAAGCCAAGACAAGAGGACACAAGATGTGGTGCTAGCTAGGGACAAACTGCAATGTGGGGAAACCCTTGATCAATTCTTCTTATATGTTCTTCAATAGTTCAGCAAAGAGAGAGGGAGATAGTACGTTTACAACAGAAGTCAACACTTTGACTTATCTAGATAAGAGCTTAGATCATCTCTAAGAAGATGATACATGAGATCAGTGGACGACATGTTGCTTCAACTGATTCTCCAAGGTGACTCCTTCATCTATCGTTGTGCTGCATTTCGTCATCATGCTGCACCTCACCGTGCTGCACCCATCATCACTATGCTGCATCTC
The DNA here is from genome assembly GCA_000404065.3 of Pinus taeda. NCBI lineage: Eukaryota > Viridiplantae > Streptophyta > Pinopsida > Pinales > Pinaceae > Pinus > Pinus taeda. Next base: position 299,250 of record APFE031213118.1, on the reverse strand, counting down.
ATCATGCTTCATTAATCATGACTATACCCATCACTGTACTGCATTATGTGCCATTGTTGCACCATGTTGCCATACTGACCTATGTGCTGGCTGCATCTTGCTTGCTTGTTGTCCCTAGCATGCTTGTTATCCTTTGCATGCTTGCTGTTGCATGCTAGCTATAACATTGCATGCTTGGTGTATTTGTTGCTAAGTACCATACAATTGTCTCAATGTTAGTTAGTTGTCCCTTGCATGCTGCTCTCCTTCGGAGACAGATGCTCTGGCTGTTCCGGTAGTTTCGATAGTTTTGGCTGTTCCCGGCAGTTCCGGCAGTTCTGGCAATTCTGGTTATTCCTGACAATTTCGGCTTTTCCCAGCAGTTTCGGCTTCTACCCTTTGCGTCAGCGTTCCCGGCTGTTCCGGCAGTTCCAGCTGTTCCCGACAGTTCCGGCTATTCCTGGTAGTTTCGACAGTTCTGGCAGTTCCGACAGTTTCGGTAATTTTGGCTATTCCCGACAATTTCGACAATTCTCGATAGTTCTGGCAATTCCGACTATTCCCAACAGTTCTGGCTTTTCCTGGCAGTTCCGGCAGTTCCGACAATTCCCGGCAGTTCTGGAAATTCCGTCTATTCCCGGCAATTTCGGCAATTCCAGCTATTCCCGGCAGTTTCGACAATTTCGGCTATTTCCGGCAGTTCTGACTTTTCCTGGCAGTTCCGGCAATTCCGACAATTCTCGCTATTCCCGGCAGTTCTGACAATTCCGACAATTCCGGCTATTCCCGGCAGTTCCGGTAGTTCCCGGTAGTTCTAGCTATTCCCGGCAGTTCCGGCTTCTGCCCTTTGGATTAGTGCAGCATTATCACTTAGGATCTCTCCTCCTACTAAAACCCAAAGACAAGTAGAGAGGAGGAGATCTCAAGTGTGTTGAAATGACTTGAAGGCCACCTCTATTTATACTAAAACGTTGAGCACAAGTGGGGTTTATTTGGTTGCTGGCCGACCTTGACGAATGTCCCATAACACAAATAAATTCATATCTCCATGAATACTTATCGGAATCGGATGATCGTTAGATCAATCCTACACCTCTCGATAAGAGGGATCCAAGAAAAATATCAGCTTCCATTAATAAGATGACCCACATGGAGTTTGGCCTTAGTTGCCAATTTTAACACTTTCACATTGTAGTGAGCCCTTCTCTCACAATGTGACCAACTCCCTTTCACGCTATAATTTGCTGCGCACAACTCTGATTCAGTGACTTCCAAAGTAGCTCAGACACGCTCTGATACCATGTTGAATTTCCACGACCTTGGATCTAGGTTAGAGTCTTAAAATCACTGACGCTACCAAACCAAGAACCTCAACCATAAACTACTTTGGATAGTGGAAATATAAAGCAGTAAATCACATATGCACAAATATACACATTTTTTAACAAAACAATCACCAATATTCATTATATTAAACCAAATTTGAATAATACAATAGTCTATGGTATACAAGATACAATGACAAACTTTGTTGCAGCTTCTATGTCGTATCTTATTTTGCTGGTCCTTCGCTTCCGTACTGCTCACTAGCTGCCCCGTAGTCCTTCAAAGGACAAAACGTTGAGACTCCAGGAGGGCTGCTTCCTAACACTACTGCAAGTTACTTCTGTAGCATGTACACGAGCTGATCCAATCTGCTCTCTGGGTTGGCCAATTCCCGAGCTTCAATCTGCCTTCTAGTAGCCTTTTTCGTCCATCAAAGAGCTACTCATTAGGCTGCAAACTTCACCCAATCATGCACCAAACGTCTTTCTTGTATGCTGCTATAGGGCTACTTTGGGTAGCCAACACACTGCCCTCTAGTCAGATCAATGGCACCCAATACTTCACTGTCGGTTCTGCTCCTAGGATGGACTATTTGCCTCCTTGGAAAGTTCTCCACATGGCACCAACGGCCTGCAATATCAAAATGATCCAAACTGACCCAAAAACACGGATCCAACACTCATCAACACTGTTGTCCAAGTTTGCGTTACTGCTGTTATATCTGTGACTGGTTAGGGCACATTTAGCTGCTGTAATAGGCTAATAGCCCCCAATCAGCCACCAAAACAACCCTCCTTGGTTGAGGCTTGGTCTTGGAGAAATGCTGGCACCCTTGGCTGCTGTCCTGGGCATAGACAGCCCTTAACCAGCTCCATGCTGCCCTCCAAAGATGAGGTACGGCCTGCGGCCCACCTACAGCAGCATATGCTGCCCTTCTGCCAAGATTTCTGCACCCAAGAGCGCTCTACGCAAGCTGCAACAACCTCCTCTTGCCTCGGCCCTCTAGGGAGCTGCCTTGGCCTCCCCTCATAGCAACTCAGTCCTCAAAATAACCCTGAAACAGACCTCAAAACACACGCTGTCCTGTCTCCTCCTTGTTGCGGCTAGGGCAGAGCATTTCTTCTCTCATGAGTCTTTCTCAAGCGTGTGTTGCACAAATGGATGCTCAAATAACATCAACTCACCCTTTATTTATACACCAATAAAGGGGTTCCGGAATTGCCCCAAACACGATTGGGTGCAAAACCCCATCCTTTGGTTCCAAGCCCACAAGTGACCCTTGTGGTGCTTTGCCCTCCAAACCCTGAACCCTAGGGCTTGGAGTACCTTCCAAGCTACACAAATCAACACGAGGCACTTTGGCTTTGCAAGATGCTATTTGGTTTATTTGGTCAGAGGCTGAGACCAACTACGATATATTGTGATAATCAGAGTTGTGTTAAACTCTCTAAGGATCCAGTATTTCATGACCGGTCAAAGCACATTGAGATCAGGTACCCCTTCATAAGAGACTGGGTTCAGAGGGGAGTTGTGAAGCTTGAGTATATATCGGCTGATGAACAGATCGCAGACATTCTCAACAAGTCATTGCCAAGGGGCAAGCATCTAGTCTTCAGGGATAGGATGGGAGTGGTGAGAAACATCTTCCTCGGTAAGAGGGACTGTTGAAAATAAGGGTACCAAGGTGGTGTTTCCCATGCATTTCTCCTTTTGGCCTAGGGAGACACATTAATCATCTTTTGTCTAAGTGATATTATGAGTTTATTAATATCAAGGGGGCTAAAGTACTTTTTATGTGGAGATGTACTAGGTACTTTTAATTTATTAAAGTTGCATATGTCATAAAGTAACTTTATGTGTAAAGTACTAAAATACACTCTATATTATTAAAACGACTTTTATAAAAGTTACTTTATGAGGAAAAAATGACTATGGTACTAAAACATTAAAAGTACTAGGTAGGCTCATTAATAGGAAGGGGGACCACATTAAAAAGGGGGTCAAGAGGAAATGATCTCCATCCTCGATCTAATGAGCTACGATTTAATCTTAGCCATTAGATTCAAGGGTTAGGGCACACTGAAGGAAGACAAAAAGGGAGAAAAAGGATGAGAGAGCTCATTATTCTCATGAGAGCCATTGAGAAGAGAGCAAGGAAGAGAAGAGAGGCAAGTTTGTAGCCAAAGGGAAGAGGTTTAACAACGCAAGGAGGTAGCCTGAATTTGCAGGCAAGATTATAGCTCGGGCACAAATCCCGAAAATTCCAGTCATGAATACCGAAAAATTTGGGTAGCTCTTTTCAAGCTGTTTTACAGTGGGTTTCAGGCCAGGTTCAGTCCGAGTTTTAAGGAGAGAACCCTGGCAGAGTTTTTGGAAGTTCCGGGCCGTGATACTTGGAGAGATACTAGGCCAAAAACTAGCTCAAAGTTGCAGTAAGAAACCAGGCTGAATTCTGGGTGCTAAGACCCAGAAAAATACAGTCTGCCAGTGAGAAAAATGAGGCCCTAACAACGCTGAAATCAAGGTGTTTTGGTCAGTGTGTGAGGGTGTATTTGCAGTTGAGAATAATTGTGTTTTCAGGCAGAATTATAAACTGTCCAGTGGCTCGAGTTCCAGTGTATGCAGAGCTGATAAGAAGCCCAAATTCCTTGCCTGAGGAGACCTGACAGTGAGTAAAATAAATATCAGTCCAGAACTCAAAGGAAAGAGGTGTTCAGAGGCGCACCTTAAGGGAAAAGATAAGTTGGCTTTTCTCTGTGTAAATATTTTCCTTAAGAAGCAAATAAATCCTCCCTTAGAATTGGTTTTCCCCTCGTGGGTTTTTCCAGGGTCATTAGACCAACATATTGTCTCTATTTTTTGAGGGTGTGTGCTTGAAATTTATTCTTGTATCATCTGTTAAAAATGAATTGTAGAGTAGGTCTTTGTTTTCATGTAAATGCTAATCTGATATAAATTATCAGTCACATGTTTTATGATGGGTTTGGGCATTAAAACATGAAAAACATGAAAATTGGGTTGGGTTACATTCTCCTATAATTTTTCTACATAGAGCTTTGAGGGAGTCCTTATAGTGACAGCAAGCTAGAGCTCCCAAGAAGTCATCTCAGCCAGTATCACAGTTTTAGTTGGCCAGTCGGCCGACTAGTAGGACGATGAGGAGAAGAGACCAGGACAAGTGGAGTCAGCCACTTAATCAGCGAATCCCAACATAGGGAGGAGGAGAGCCAAGTGGGCCAATCAGGAGGCCTAGGAGTGAGTTGAGACTCCTAGCTCTATGCTCTGGCAGAGCAAACAGCCAGAGGTACACGGGTATATGTCATTGATCACTGAGTTGATAGACCCAGAGCCAAAGAACAAATCAATAGTAGGCTCAAATGTGGTGCACAAGGTGGATCATAGGAGCATGGTTGGAAAACACAGGTCTTTAGATCAGATTCCGCAACAGGAAGCAAGGAAGTCTTCTAGTTCAGAGGGAGCAACTACAACAACAGATAACTTTGTGGTGTTGGAGACAGATCCAGGTGAAGGAGGTTCTTCCAGAAGTACCTTCCTTGCTAAGAGGGAGCTTTGAAAATGTAACAAGTGAAGGTCTTTTGGCTTTTGCCTTAGCTAATGAAGACCTCAAATTGTCCTTCTCTCAGTATGAGTGCGACCTTATGAGTTAGACTTTAGTTAGGATGAGTTATTACTAATTTACTGGAATAATTATCAAGTTAGCATGCATAGAGTTGGAGCTTCAGTTAAGTGAAGTCTTCATCAGTTTAACTACAAAACGAGGTGGCAGTTACTAGTTCTGTTAGAGTGAGTTAGTCTTTAGTCTTGATTGAAGGAAGAATGAGTTAGTCTCCAGTGTTGATTCAAGAGAGAATGAGTTAAGAACTTCAATGTTGATTGGAGAAACGACGAGAAGAACTCTTAGTTAGCTGTCAATCAAAACTCAACTTCTAAAATAGAACTAGGCCTCTTTGCATGTTCGATTTGGGTCTATAAAGAGAAGGACGAAGGCACAAAAAATCATAAGTTTTTGTGCACAAGGTTTGTGAGACAAGACAAATCACGAGTGCGTGAGAGTATCTTTTATTGTGGAGAGCACAGAACTTGTGTCCTAAGAAATAGATCACAAGTGTGTTAGAACTTAGGAGATTGATTGCGCGTGGTCTTGAGGAGTTGGTGCCCTAAGAAATAGGAGGCATTTAGTGCACAAGGAAATAGGAGGATTTGCGCTAAGAAATAGTAGCCGGACTTGTCCCAGGAAATAGGGGATTTGCACAAGGAAATAGGGCTGCCAAGTGCACAAGGAAGGAGGAGGAGGATCAAGCAAGAGGCAGGGCAAGTCAAGCAGTGGGGGAGCAGTTGCGAGCTAGAGGGCCAAGATCAAGTAGTGATCAAGGCAGATCGAGATCAATTGTATTAGCTGAGATTAGTGAGAAGAAGCAAAACTCTTTCTCAGAGACAGATTGCCTTGTAATAGATTCAATTGCTCAAGAACAATCAATAAAATACCACATCATGGAAGCAGGTTTTCCCTGTTGGGTTTACTGAGAAAACAAGTGTCTCAATTTGTGTGCATGTGTTTTTATCTCTGGTGTTTTTTATTCCGCTGCTTCTAATTTGTTAAGAAACTCCGTATCTTGGTGAAAGTAAATTTGGTTTCAGTTTTCAGTTGCCTAGTTTTCAGTAATTCACTAAATAGTTGCAGAGTTTCATGGAAATTTAACAAACACCACCCACAATGCCTACACACTCGCCATCCACATTGGAAATTTTTAGAAGGGCTAAAATAATGAGGTTTTTATGGACCGCTCTCAGACTTGTTGGAAGTGCTTTGGAGTTTGTCATAATTGCTGTCAGGTTATGCATCCCCTAAATTTTTATATCCGATGTCGAAAGGACAAGTAGCATTGGTTATTGAATCCACAATCTCTACCATATCAATTGTCTTTTAGAAGTTAGTGCAAAAATAATTCCAATCTTTTTTCCCTCAAGGAAAAATCGTAATTTCCATTAATATTTGAAAATTACATGTTGTAGATGCTTAAAGAAGCATACGCTGTAGGATGGGGTGACTCGCCCTTCAAATATACAAAGTACAAAAAAATCCCATAGGGAGTGCTGATAATGATAGCATATTTACATGTCAAATATATATAGACAACATAGTGTTCAGGCAAGATATATACAAGATAGGGATCGAAATAAACAAAAAATCACAAGCCCTTCAAGCCCCTCTACTCTGATGTCAATATATGGCCTGTGGTAGTACTTGTAATGTTCCCCGTCTAGCGGCTCGAGAATCAGTGATGTACCCCAAGGCCTAACCGCAGCCTCCTTGGAAAGCTGGTCGGAAACTTGATTGCGTTCCTTGTAAATATGGTGACATACAATGGTATCAAAATGGGCCCTTAAATGAAGTGCATCATCCAATATGTGTCTCAGAGAAAATGCATGACAGATAGATATGTTGTTGAACCAATTTATAATGATCTTGGAGTCCCCATAAATTTCCAGATGCCTACATTGTTTCTCTAAAGAAAATTGTAGAAGATGTCTGAGGGTGATCAATTCAGCAAAATTATTTGTCCCATTGCCCAACCCCATCTGGATTTTGAAGAGGTGAGTGTTAGATATAATATGGCTCCCCCCCACATCCCATAGCTTGTGCAGACCCATCAAAATAGGCCCAGGGGATACTTTTATCAATCACTTCAGGGATGATAGTACGCTGGAGGATGGGTTTATCCTCATCTGGAATTAAGGAGTAGATAGACAGGACACGGGCAGTTACAAGATTCCAGAGAGGTGAAATGTTACTGAAAATGAGCTTATTCCTGACAAGCCAAATGGCCCAGCAGACTAGTATAGGAAGATTCCAGGCCTTACATGGCCTTACCAATGACCACCCAGTTTGCCAAGCCTCCTGGATAGGATTGCCTTGCCAACTGGTAGATAAAGGGAGAGAAGAAAGAATCTGCCCCCAGAATTCCTTTGTAATATGACAGTGAAGAAAGAGATGTTCAATGGATTCAGAGTCTTGTCGGCATAAACAGCACCATGTAGGTCCATTGAAGGATCACTTCATTAGGTTGTCACCTTTGGGTGCTTTGTTCTGGAGGACTGTCCACATGAATAGTCTAGAGCGAGGGGGGGGGGGGGGGCGGACTTTTATCTTCCACAGAATGCTCCACCACCACTCAATAACAGGTGGTCGATGAGCAGAAAATATAACAGGATATCCGTCCTTGGGGGTGTATATCCCGTGCTTTGCCTTTGTCCATATCAATTCGTCATCCCCATCAATGATCTTGACATTTGATTGAGTAAGTGAATTGATATAGTTAAGCCAATCATGATGCCATATGTCCGGAATTCCAATTTGAATGGCTGATTTCCAAGCTTGGGAGAATAAGTTGGTGTTCCCAGGGCTGCGATATGATCAAGATGTGTGATGCCTGCATTTGATAAGAAAGTGATCAGATCTTGTGGAAGATGATAAGCATTACCACTGCCTGTCCAGGGGTCCAGTCCCACCCAAACAGAAGTGCCTGACCTAATCCTCCAGGCTAGTCCATCATGTATATATGAAATAGAGTTGATAACCGCTTTCCAGATCACCGAGATGCCTGTCTTGTTCCAAGTGGGTAACTGTATCCAATCCAATGTTCGAAGGGGAAAAATAATTCCAATCTGATTAATCAGGGAGAAAAATTAATGATCAACACAACTTCACAGAATACAGCAACAAAGAGAAAGTTTAACTATGTTTAAACATTTAATAGTACCCCTTGAAACTGCAAGCTAAGTTTAACAATGCTTAAACATGTTATAATACCCTTTGAAACTGCGAGCTTACAAATACTCCCCCATGCTTTACATGGTCATTTGGTGATACGTCCTGTGGTTCAGCACCACCCTTGGTGATCTCCATGATCTTGGGAATTCTCTGGCATGATTCGTTGTGGATGTTCACAAACACGAGTCTTTGCAGAGATTCTTCTCTTATGTGAAGTGGGATAGCTATTTCATTGTTATGATCATCCTCTTTACACAATATTGCAGAGAATTGCAGTGATGATGGTGGGGAGTAGGAGAGGAGGAAGAAGCTGATCAAATTAGAAATCTTGCAAGAGAGTTAACAATGAATAATAGGCATTGGTATCTCTGAGATAGTCTGCAAAATTGAAAATTAACTGGGATATCTAATTTGGATTAATCCAGCCTCTACAACTCCTTATGGAGATAATGTATTCAGATGATTTATAGAAGTGAGACATATTCCTGTTTACTGTTGTTGATATATGTGCATGCAATCCACATTGTATGGCTTCCAAGAGGTAACAAAGAAATAATGCTGTGTCTAAATTGTACAGTACTGTTGTAACCTATTGTAGTTTGTGCATTCAGTTTGTTTGGCAAGTACGATCTAGAAAGTTGTTAGTACAATACATATATTGCAATAAACTAGCAATCTCCACTGCATTCCTTAAATTTGGTGAGGAGAAAATCGATGGAAAGTTCGTTCGTACTATTAACTGTTCCAACTGTTGAAAATAATATTGTTGGATCCAACTGTTCCAACAATGAGCATGAACAAGAAAAACAGACAGTCACATCAAAGAACACCAGATATAAGGTGGAAACCCAATGTGGGTGAAAACCACCTGCTGCAATGTCTCTATCTTCTTTCAAATTAGAAACTCCTTTTACAATGGTCTTGTACTGGTGCAGTCCTTTACCAGTACGCAGGCTGCAACCTGCAGAGAGCTACAACTCTCTCTCGTTTTCCAGTCTCTCCTGGAAGGGAGCTACAACCCCCTACTTCTTTTCTTTCAAGGACCACTTTTCATAAATTTTCAAACTGGATCCATAAATATCAAATGATCATCAAGTACCAGTAAGTCACCCAGATAACCAGATCCACAATAACAGAAACTAAACCCAGAACACCTTCTGCGGCGTCTCTTGCGGCGCCTCCTGCGGCGTCTCCTACGGCGCCTCCTGCGGCACCTCCTGTGGCGTCTCCTGCGGCGCCTCCTGTGGCGTCTCCTGCGACGTCTCCTGCGGCGCCTCCTGCGGCACCTCCTGTGGTGTCTCCTACGGCGCCTCGTGTGGCGTCTCCTGTGGCGCCTCCTGTGGCGTCTCATGCGGCGCCTCTTGCGGCGTCTCCTGCGGCGCCTCCTGCGGCGTCTCCTGCGGCGTCTCCTGTGGCGCCTCCTGCGGCGTCTCCTGTGGCGCCTCTGCACTTCCACAGCTGCAGCGCTCGAGAGATCACCCTTCACAGATTCGCTTTCCACTTCACTTTCATATAGATCGAGCTTTTGAAACAATAACCCAATATTTCAGATCTTAAGATATTCAAACCAAAAGCATACACAAGCCAAATGATCTCCTTTGCTTTATATAGGCAAGCTCTTCCTCAAATCATGGACCAATACCACGGGCCAAAACCATAACAAACCAATACCATCAACTCAATACTAGGGATCAACACGTCTGTCGAGATGCCATGGTCCAAAAACCATAGGTTCAAATTCCAAGGACTAACTACCATGGACCAAAGGTAAGTTTTCCCACATGAAATAAACTTTTCTCTGCATAAAATTCCGTGAACTTTTCTCCACATGAAATAAACTTTTATAAACTTTTCTCTGCATAAAATTCCGTGAACTTTTCTCCTGCGTAATTCTTAATTCTCATCATATTGAGAGCCATGCCATGGGTGTTGCCATCAAGTACAACATCTGTAACATATAACCATACCAGAAACATAATGCCAACAATCTCCCCCTTTGGACTTGATGGCAACCTCAAAAAAACTTCAGCGACATTCTCCCCCTTTGACATCAAGGGAAAAGGGTTATGCCCCCCCTAAGAACATGCTCCCCTGAATATGAACCAGATCTGCAAAGAAGAACCATAATCCACCAGACACCATGAATGACCAAGAAAGAGATAGAGACATATTGCAGCTATATTCAGACCAGCTCCCATGATCTCCCTTTGTACATCCTCCATAATGCCAACAATGCATTATATTCTCCCCCTGAACCTGTGCCACAACCCAACACATGTACGCATATAACCCAGATGAATCATGCGTACAACCAACAATCAGAAGAGTCTCAACAATAAGATGATGCATCAACAACCCCCAGCTTTTGCCTGAGGTATTCAAAAGCTCCCTGGACAATGGTTTGGTTAGAATATCAGCAACTTGTTCCTTAGAAGGAACATACTCCAACTTGACCTTTTGTTCAAGCACTTGTTCCCGGAGAAAATGATACTTGATTGGTATGTGCTTGGTTTTTGAATGCATGACGGATTCTTTGAGATGCTGATTGCACTTGTGTTATCGCATAAGATAGAGATAGGTGGTGTACAAGTGATTTGAAAATCCTGCAAGGTCTGCATCATCAAAAGGAGTTGAGTGCAGCAAGATGCAGCAGCAACATATTCCGCTTCAGCTGTAGATAAGGCAATCGAACTCTGTTTCTTGCTGAACCAAGATACTAATCTGGAACCCATAAAGAATGCAACACCACTTGT
>APFE031213118.1:212047-285090 GCA_000404065.3 Pinus taeda | reverse complement strand
TAGCATTTGCTTCCAAAGATTTTGAAGTGCTTTACCGAAGGAGTCTTACCATTCTAGAGCTCATGAGGAGTTTGAGTGCTGTTCACCCGGACATTTGTTTTGTTGAGAATAACAACCGCAGCATGAGCAACTTCACCCCAGAAATTTGCGGGAGTTTCTGATTCATCAAGCATAGCACGAGCCATTTGTTGGACTGTTCTGTTCATTCTTTCCACAACTCCATTTTGCTGAGGAGTTCTAGCTGTAGAGAATTCCCTTTTTATCTCATGTTCTTCACAGAAATCGAAAAAGTCATTTGAGGTAAATTCCCCTCCTCTGTGGATCTAAGGCACTTAATTTTGTGACCTGATTATTTTTCAACCAAGGCTTTGAAGGATTTGAATTTTTCGAATGCTTCATCTTTGTGCTTCATAAGTCCTAACCAGACAAACCTGGAGAAATCGTCAATGAATAATATCAAATATTCTTCTCCTCGAGCTGTTATTTTCTTGAATGGACCACATGTATCTGTATGAGCTAGCTCAAGAGGCATGCTAGACGATCCTTCCTTCTCTGGAAAGTTAGTTCTGGATTGTTTTCCAAACTGACATGATTTGCATATGGTGTTGTCAGGAATTTTGATATCTGGAAGATCACGAACAGCCTGATATTTGCATGCTTTCCTTATTTGTGAAAAGCTTAGATGCCCCAACCTTCGATGCCATAACCAGTGCTCATCATCCTTGCTTAGATAGCATTGTTGTTCTCCTTCTTCAAATATGTACAGATTATTTGGAGTTCTTTTGCCTTTGATCACTGTTTTTACCTGTATCAAGATCACGAACAAAACATCCATTTGATCTGAATATCACCTCGGTTCTTTGATCACACATCTGACTGACACTTAGAAGATTATGTTTCAATCCATCAACATACAAAACATTTCCAGCGTTGACCTTTTCTTTTAACTGAGCAATACCTTTTCCTTTTATAGTTGCAGGAGTATCATTTCCAAAAGAGACTTTCTTTCCTTTTTCTAGAGCAGAATATGACTCAAGTTTTTCTTTATCACCTGTCATATGCTTCGAACATCCACTGTCAATGTACCATAGATTTTCCTGTCCCTCTGCATAAAATGCTATCCCCCATCTTTCTGTTTGTGGTTCCTTTATTCTCCATTTTTTGGTGCTTGAGGCTTGTTCCTTTCTCTGCTGAAACCTGCTCCTGCATTCAGAGTCTTCATGACCAAAGTTATTGCAAATAGAACATTCAACTTCATTTTCAAGAACCGAAAAGTTGTTATAGGTCCTTTTTGTAATCCGGTCATACTTCTTTGTTTTTGAGCTTCCCTAGTCATGATTGTTTTATATGCAACACATTGAGCTGCTTTGTGACCAAAGTTATGGCAAGAAAAGCATTGTCCATTGAAGAAACTTCTGCGGTTATCTAATCTACCAGCCAATTGATTGTAATTTCTATTGTTATTTATTCTTGAACCAAATTGAGAAGATTTTACCTGTGGCTGGTTGTAGCTTTTGTTCACCCTTAAGATGGATTGCCCCTGATAGTTTCTGTTTGCAATTCGTCCCTGTTTTACCTGATGGTCTTCATTGTGCTTTTGCTCATTTCTTCTTGCTACATCAAGATAACTTTTTGAGGTGGATGCTTGAAAAGTTTCTCCATTATAGCCCAGACCTGTCTTGTTTAGAGGAGACCGCTGCACATTGATAATCTCATCCAAAGTTTCAGATCCTTTGACAAACTTAAGATTAATAGCTTTTGTTTTCTCAATCTCTTTTCTAAGACCAACAATTTCACCTTCTAATTTTTAAAGATGTCTTTCCTTTTCATCAATTTGAAATTGTAGAGTATCAATGATCATATTCTTCTCTTCTATACATCTCTTAAGTTTAGTAATTTCTTCATGAAAGTAATCCACATCTATAGCATCCATATAATCATCATCTTTAAATGCCATTAACAATTTATATTCATTACCTCGTTCATCTTCATCACTGTTTGATAGACCATCACTGTCTTCATGAGTGTAGTAGCTTTCTTATTTGCACTTTGTTTCTTGTTCCATCTAGCAGGTTCCTTTCCTTTATCCTTATAAGGACATTTTGCAGCATAATGACCTACTCTTCCACAAGCAAAGCATTTAAAAGGTAACTTACCTCTGAACCTTCCAGAACCCCTTTGAAGATTTCTGACAAAATTTGATTCTTCTTCTTCTTCTTCTGGTACGTGACTTGCTTCATAATAATCTCCTTTGCCTGACGCCTTGAAAGCAGCTTCTCTTCTATCTGATGGACCTCCCTTTCTCATTTCATAAGCAGTTAGAATTCCATGTAGCTGAGACATAGTAAGAATTCGTAGATTTTCCTTTTCTTCAATTGCAGATACTTTAGATTCAAACTTGGGGGACAATGACCTTAGAACCTTTTCAACCACAATAGCCTCTTTTATTTCTTCACCCAAATTTTTCATGCAATTAACAATCTCATCTACCCGAAGAAAGTAGTTAGCCACACTTTCATCATTATACATCCTGAGATTCTCATACTGAATCCTGAGAGTTTGAAGTTTAGCACGCTTTACCTGTTCATCTCCTTCGTAGCTCAAGACAATCTTGTCCCATATTTCTTTTGCTGATTTATATTGCATAACCTTCACAAACTCTGTTTGAGATAAGCATCCCAGCAAAGTATTGACTGCTTTAGCATTTGTTTCATATTTCTTCTTTTCGGCCGCATCTGTAGGAGTAGCTGAAGGAAAAGTGTAGCCTGTCTCTATGATATCCCAAACATCCGTACCAAGAGATTGAAGATATGCAGTAACTCTTACCTTCCAATAATTGAAGTTTGTCCCATCAAAAATCAATGGCCTGATAGATGCTTCCCTCTCGTAGTTGCACGTGATGAAAGATCTTCCTTCAAGCGATCAAGCTTCTTCAGAAGGACCTGCTTTGATACCAATTGTTGAAAATAATACTGAGAAGGGGGGTGAATCAGTATTATCTAGTCCTTTTAACAATTCTTCCTTATTTATACTTTGAATTATTTTTGCATATCAGTACCATAAAACAATGAGCATGAACAAGAAAAACAGACAGTGACATCAAAGAACACCAGATATAAGGTGGAAACCCAATGTGGGTGAAAACCACCTGCTGCAATATGTCTCTATCTTCTTTCAAATTAGAAACTCCTTTTACAATGGTCTTGTACTGGTGCAGTCCTTTACCAGTACGCAGGCTGCAACCTGCAGATAGCTACAACTCTCTCTCGTTTTCCAGTCTCTCCTGGAAGGGAGCTACAACCCCCTATTTCTTTTCTTTCAAGACCACTTTTCATAAATTTTCAAACTGGTTCCATAAATATCAAATGATCATCAAGTACCAGTAAGTCACCCAGATAACCAGATCCACAATAACAGTAAACTAAACCCAGAACACCTTCTCGGCGCCTCCTACGGCGCATCCGCACTTCCGCAGCTGCAGCGCTCGAGAGATCACCCTTCACAGATTCGCTTTCCACTTCACTTTCATATAGATCGAGCTTTTGAAACAATAACCCAATATTTTAGATCTTAAGATATTCAACCCAAAAGCATACTCAAGTCAAATGATCTCCTTTGTTTTATATAGGCAAGCTCTTCCTCAAATCATGGACCAATACCACGGGCCAAAACCATAACAAACCAATACCATCAACTCAATACTAGGGATCAACACGTCTGTCGAGATGCCATGGTCCAAAAACCATAGGTTCAAATTCCAAGGACTAACTACCATGGACCAAAGGTAAGTTTTCCCACATGAAATAAACTTTTCTCTGCATAAAATTCCGTGAACTTTTCTCCACATGAAATAAACTTTTATAAACTTTTCTCTGCATAAAATTCCGTGAACTTTTCTCCTGCGTACTTCTTAATTCTCATCATATTGAGAGCCATGCCATGGGTGTTGCCATCAAGTACAACATCTGTAACATATATCCATACCAGAAACATAATGCCAACACCAACATACCGTCTATAGTAAATCAATATTGGCAACGCACCATTTACAGTAAATCAATATTGGCCAGATGTGTTGAAACTTTTGTTTGTTGGAGGTAATTTTTAAGATAATGGGAGTTGTGAAAATGTGAAGGATACATGTGTGTGTATTTTGGAAGTAGAAATTTAATAAACATTCTTATATAAAACATAAAATTTTCGAAGGGTAGCCATACGCTTTTCCCGTTCAAAAATATGTAAATATATAACCTGTCTTTGATTGATGACTGATTTCAATTGTTGCTTTGCATTTGGAGGGCATAATATTTTTAACTGTTTATGACAAGTAAAAACACATTTGACAGGCAGTGACGTTGTCTAATATGATCACTGTACAGTGTATACATATATTTGTGTGTGTGAAAGAGTATATATATCTGAGAAATGTTGTGTACCGGTTATTGTAAGAATCGAAACAGTGATGGAAAACACTTTTGACTATTACTGGAAAAAAAGGAGGTGAATCCTGCTTGTTATTCTTATTGTGGGTCTTGTCATTGTCTTCCTACGTCTCTCAAGTTATATCACCACCTCTTCGAAAGGGGCATAACCCCTCAAAATTTATATTTTTTATGGTGAGATGTTGATTGCTATCGCTTCAGTCATGGTTTGCAGACGCTTCTTCCTATTTGACATTATCCCTTCCCGTTAGTTTAGCACATACTACTGCACCTCTGCATTATACTGGTTTTCAAGAAAAAACAAGGTTGGTAAACCAGTTTCTTGAGGAGTAAAACAAACTGTTCATGAAAGTTGATGTTTTTCTTTTAAATCCTTTTCACTCTTTGGTTATCAACTTATCATTGGATGGTAGAATTGTCTATCTGTTTACATAGGTTTTTTTTCTTATTTCTTCACAATGGCTCTAGATCTGTTGAGCAATGTGTTAAAATTGGCAACTAGGGCCAAACTCCATGTGGGTCATCTTATTTATGGCAGCTGATATTTTTCTTGGATTCCTCTCGTCGAGAGGTGTAGGATTGATCTAACGATCATTCAATTCTGACATGTATTCATGGAGATATGAATTTATTTGTATTTCTTGACAATTTGTCAAGGTCGGCCAGCAAGATAAAGTGTGTGGCACACCCCCAGCTTAACCTCAAAGTTGCATATAAAGGAAGGAGACATTGTGCCTCATTTCACCATCACTCATCTCTTCATCTTCTCTCTCCTTATCTTATTGGGCCAGCGTAGGAGCAGTTTCTGTCACACGTGCTAGAAGGAGGACGAATTTTCTGTTTTAGGGCAGCGTTGACTTTTTTGGGTTGCGTTGACCAAGGTGCAGGGCTTCTGGGGAATGCGTTGACCATATCTGATCTGCGCATTGCTGTTCGGGTGCTGCGTTTACCAGCGCTGACCAAAGCATTGACCAGCGTTGACCAAAACATTGACCAGTGTTGACTGGTTAGGGCTGACCACAGGCTGCTGATTTGTTGACTGCTGCTTTGACCATTGACCAAGGGCTGTTTTGGGCTGCTGATGTTTGCTGTTGAAGACCGAGTTCTTCAAGGTTGACTTGAGGTCAAATTGGAGCTGTTTGACTAGCTTTGACTTTGCTGGTTGCTGTTATATTATCGCTGATATAAAATCACAGATTTGTGATATTGTACTATCTCTCTCTCTCTGCTGAATTATTGAAGAATATAGAAGATTTGATCAAAGGGTCTCCCCACATTGGGGTTTGTCCCTGGCTAGCCGCCACATCTAGTGTCTCTTGTCTTGGCTTGTCTTTTGTCGATTTATTTATGTTCTATCAGCATTTTACTTTATGTTAATGTGATTGCTAAATTGTGAATTGTCATTGGGCTAATAAGAAGAAATTGAAGTAAATTGCTCTAAGCATAGAACATACCATAATTTAGCACAATGTGATAGATCAAAAGAACAATTGAGATGCAAATATGCATATAAGTGAGTTGCATGATAATCTCTCTCTCTCTCTCTCTCTCTCTATATATATATATATATAACATGCAGCTCGCTATTAAGTACCAAGAGGGATCAAAAAACAATTGAGATGCAAATCTAGCTGTGCTTAAAAGATCCTGAGTTCATATATATATATATATAGAGCTCACCATTGATTCTGCGTGTTGATAAAAAACAGTGAGGAATAGTATCAAACAGAATTGCCTGAGATTCCCTTTTTATCCAGTAGTTGATACAATTTAGTTTTTATAGTGTTATTTTTTATGTAATACATATTTGTGAATGAGGATTATTCAGCCCACATTAGGTTTATTATTATAATTTTTTAGTTTTGTATATTATTTTATGTTGGGTTGACATATGCTGGCACATCAGCGATATGGACATGGGACAGATGTTACAACGTCTTCAATGCTGGGCTGTAGAATGCACCTTGCTTTATTCAGTGCAATGAATAATTTTGATGAGCTCCATCTACTGGAACAACAAAGGTGGCCGCTAAGAAACAATTTGAAACAAAATCTATTCATTCTTTATTGAAACCAAATGCCCCCATTGTCTTCCTGAAGAAGTTCCAGTTGACCCTGTTATAGGCTTTAGCTGTATATCTGATTTGATAATTATGCTTTTCTTCCCATTCTATTGAATTCATGAGTTCTTTGGATATCTTCATCTGACCCAGTATCTGTTTTCCCTTTGGAAAGCCTCCGTTCTCCTTAGAGATTAGATGTAGTAGTGTTGGTTAAAGTGTGATAGGTATAGCCTGTAAACTCTGTTACATAGTGAGATTGGGTAAAAACTGTGAGTGATTTTAGGAACTGCTTTTTACTCTTGTTTCCTGAGTTGCTGCAACAATGTTCCCTTTACTGCCACCCAATATTTAAAAATCCATCTGCCATGGAAATTAGGTGCGGTAGGGCTGGTTCAAGTCAGATAGCTGTCATTTTAGTTATATGAACTGTGTTAAATAGTGAGACTAGACAAAACTTCCTTAATGGGAATCCAAGCTAGATTAAAATTAAGCCGTTTTAGGATTTGCTTTGACTCTCTTGATTCATCAATTGCTGCATGGAGGTCCCCACTAATGCCTCCCGATATTCTTGGAAAAGCTGTTTGGAAATTGCCTTGTCTTGGTGTTTTATCCCTTTTCATAGAAAATAGAGTATCTTTTTCCCTTTACCGAAATGGGTGACATTAAACATTGTCTTTGTTGGTCTGAGACTAGATATGGAACATAACTTATGTAGAAAATCCACGAAAATTCTGCTACTACTTGAATGAACAAATCTGAAACTAATTTGTAACCCAAGACACAGAATTTTCTTTACTTAATTTGCAGCGAAATCAGAACAGAAATAAACACAGTCACACGATAGCAAAAAGACAGTATTTTTCTAGGGAATCCAACTGGGAAAACCCTCTTCCTGTTTGAGAATTTTATTGATAGAAATTTGAGCAATAGATCTTCTTACAATACAAACTTGTTTCAATAGAAAACAGTCTTGTTCTCCCTTCTTGCCCTAAGCTTGAAACCCTTTGCTTGCCCGCTGATCCTGCTTCTCCTTATTTCCTCCTAAATCCTTCTGCATAAGTGACTCCTATTATTTAGGAATTACTTTCTAAATCCTTGTGCAATTCCCAAGGAAATTCCTTCTGCCAATCTACGCACAAATATCTCCTTAGCACGCTTTTCCTCTCACAAGCTCTCACACAAACCCGTGCTCACAAAATTATGATACAATGAGTGCCTTTGTCCTCTCTATAAGCAAAATGAATAGGCTAAATCTGGCAAGTTTTATTTTTGGAAGTCGAACAAGTGATTGATGAGTTAACTGAGTCAAATTGACTCTTGTAACTTGTCTAGTCTAGTGGCTGCATGTGAAGTAGGAAAGGAGGCTGTATGGTTGAGGAAACTTCTGTCAAATTTGTTTGAGAAACCTCTAAGTCCTACTGTGATAAATTACGATAATCAAAGCAACATTAAGATGTCTGAAGATCCCGTGTTCCATGCAAAGACGAGGCATATCAACAATAGGTACCACTATATTAGAAGTTTGGTACAAGATGGGATCGTGAAGCTACAAAATGTTCCGTCTGACAAACAGGTAGCTGATGTGTTAACAAAGTCTCTTCCTAATAAGAAGTTTGAATATTTGAGAAGTATGCTTGTTTTGGTTGATATTACCTATTTTGTTAACGAAGATGTTTGGAAGAGACTTGAGGAGGCATCTTGTGTGATATAAAATGCCTTGGAGGACATCTGGCTGACATATGTGTTGATGTCTAGTTCCCAAAGTAGGGAGGGTGGCATTGGTCATAGAGCTCTGACCTTGCATTATGCACCTAGTTCCTTGGGTTGATGGTTAGCAAGTAAGCCTAATCGTACCTAGAGAGGCTGAAAGCTTTAGTCCACCTTAGTCCCACCTAGATAGATTGCCCCTATCAGGAATTTAGTCTGTGGCACTGCTTGTGCCGAAGTTCTTCATAGTTCTTGTGTTTTGAGATCTTCCTTGTACTTGTATATACATGTATAAATTATGATTACCTCCCTAGTTAAGAGGGAGTGTTGAAGAATGTAACTAGGTTCCGTCTTCATATTAATATTTGATTCAAAGAATGAAAAATAATTTTTTATTATTATTACAATGACTTATTAAAGCATGGGTTTCATGCTTGGGTCATCATTTTATAGGTCAAAGTCCCCATTGTGGACTCCTAGGTTTTATACTAAGTCATTAGAGTCATTGTCCATTTAATGAAACCCTTCTTGGGTTTTTGAATCATGTAAAAATAATTATTATTGAGTCAAAAATGTAATTTGTTACCTCCACACCAAGTTGAACCTAGCGTGATGAAGTCGACCTATTTGGACATCAACTCAACAAGTTCGATACACATCAAGGAAGTGCAGAACAAGCGTGAAGTTCAAGGAGAAGAAGGAAGAAGTGCAAGTCAAAGTTTTTGGGCTATCTCTCTCTCTTTTATGTGAAGTTATTGGGCTATTTGCTGGATTGAATTTTTGCTGCTGGGAGGGTCGAAATTCTGAATGTGCTAGGTCGAAGATTCTATTGTTGGAAGGTCGAAATTTTGGATTTGCTTGGTCGAAGTGTTGTTGCTGCAAGGTCGAAGATCTAGATCGAAGTTGCTGGAAGGAAGGGCTGACTTGGTGGTTGGAGGAGGTCTGTGTCTAGGTTGAAGAGTTTTGGATTATCTTGTCTTAACCACTGAATGAAGAAGTTTGACTGGGTTTTCCCCTATATAAGGGTTTTGCTCTGGCAAAGTGCCTACATCTTGTGTCTCTTGTTCTTGTGATCTTCATACACACATAATTTGGTAATTGCTTGATGATAGATAATATAATAAAGAAATAAAAGAAGGCAACATAATTCACAAGAAATCATCAAGAAAGAGAAATCTAACCCTAATTTTACTAGCATTGATTTCTCAACAACTTGTAAATGGAATGAGCTAAGTAAAGACACAATTAGATTGCTCAAGATAAGTTGCAAGTAAATGAACTTGTAAAGAATTATCAAATGTGAGATACAAATTTGCCAACAAACCAAGATGAGAACGAAACTTGAATACTAGTAAATAGAGTTGCAACCAGATGACTTGAGAATAAAAATAAGTGATTAGCATGAAACTATGAAAGCATTAGCTTGCCAAATGAAATGAGAGTGTTATGTCTTTCTTGTTGTGTATTGTGTTGAAATTTGATGACTAAAAAAAGGCTCCAACAATCCCAACCCGATTTTAATTTCACCTTATCACCCCCATTCAGTTAAATGCTCTTTCACATAAACATACATTCAACATATAGAATTCTGGAAATGAAATTTTCAGATTAAAACACATGGGACTGTCAACACATGCTGAAAATAAATATGGACATAACCAGACCAACAATACACATAAAAATGCACTCAAATTTTTGGTCAACATAGACCTAGGCAAAACCCCTTCAATCTTCTATGGGGAAAATCTGTTATAGAGCTCTTAAGATTTATTTATCTTTCAAGTTTAGGAAAAATACATTTGCAGACAAAACAAAACAACAAAATACAACTTATCTCTTCAGCGCAAAACTCCTTGAAAACCATGCCCACTTTGCCTTGATTTCTGTGCCCACTTGAAGTTGAAAACATGTACTTTACGAATACGATTGTACGGACTGTACCGTACAGACTATATGGATTTTTGTACTGCAGTACGGACTGTACGGATTTTTTTTTCAATTGTTTTTCAAAAACTTCTCTTGAACGGAATGCAACTCACAACATTCAATGTTGTTCGTACTGTACCTTCTGCTGTCTTCTAAACTTTGATTTCCATGCCCAACTTTACCCAGAAATCACTCCTTCAACTTGCTGTAACAAATTTCTCCTTCAGAACTTTTCTCTAGCTCTCAGCCTCCTTTCTCCAATCTGCTCATGAAGAATGAATGCAGTCTTTTTTTCTTTTCCCCCTTTTGTTTCCCTAAATGACTTTTGGGCAACCCTAGGATCTAATGGCTCAGGTTCATTTAGATCAAGGGAAGAGAATAAATGTGCATTTAATTCTCACTGTCCATTTTTTAACTCACACATTAAATAAAGTACCCACATTGTACTTTATGTGTAAAGTCCCTTCTAAATGGCATAGTTGGATATTCCATCCAGTCTGTCGTCTATCCTTAAGAACATGGCCATGACTGCTGTCCAAAATTTACAAAACCAAGAAAATGGAGAAATGAGCTTTCCAGCACACCTTGTTGTCCTAAAAGTTCAGTTTGTGTGAAATTTCGCCTTGCTATCCCAAAATATCAGTTTGCTGTCCAAAAATTCAGTTTGTTGTCCAAACCACTATTTGCTGTCCCAAACTACTGTTTGTTGTTCAAACTGCAATTTTCAGCCTGTAGCTCTGAGACCATGTTGAAATTTGATGACTAAAAAAATTCCCAACAATCCCAACTTGGTTTTAATTTCACCTTATCACTCCCATTCATTGTAATGCCCTTTCCCATAAACATACATTCAACATATAGAATTCTGGAAATGAAATTTTCAGATTAAAACACATGGGACTGTCAACACATGTTGAAAATAAATATGGACATAACCAAACCAACAACACACTTAAACACAAACTTTTGGTTAACTTAGACCCACGCAAAATGCCTTCAATTTTTTTTGGGGAAACTTGTTAGGGAGCTCTTCAAATGTATTTATCTTTCAAGTTCAGGAAAAATACATTTGTAGAAAAAACAAAACAACAAAATACAACTTATCTCTTCAGCCCAAAACTCCTTGAAAACTGTGCCCACTTTGCCTCGATTTCCATGCCCACTTGAAGCTGAAAATATGTACTGTATGGATATGACTATGTATTTCCGAACTGCTGTGGGCTCACAACATTCAATGCTGTTTGTACTGTACCTTTTGCTGTCTTCTAAACCTTGATTTCCATGCCCAGCTTTGCCCAGAAATCACTCCTTTAGCTTGCTGCAACAAATCTCCTTCAAAACTTTTCTCTAGCTCTCAGCCTTCTTTCTCTAATCTGCTCATGAAGAATGAATGCAGTGTCTCTTTTCTTTTCCCCCTTTTGTTTCCCTAAATTATTTTTGGGCCACCCTAAGATCTAATGGCTCAGATTCATTTAGATCAAGGGATGAGAATAAATGTGCATATAATTCTCACTTTGCATTTTTTAATTCACCCATTAAATAAAGTACCCACATTGTAAAGTCACTTTTCACTTTATAATTTAACATTGACTTTACCACTTAGAAAGTCACTTTCACTTTATAAAGTTACACTCGGGAAAATAATTATTTTGGACACCTTTCCCTAGGTAGAGACTAACCCATGGGAAACCACTTGTCCAAGGTACATTAAAAATCAACATATTGCAATAACTTAAGCAAATGGAAAATAAATAGCACAACACAAGATACAAGAAAATGAAATGGCAAGTTGATTTCAAAATAGGATAATGTGAATGTTATGTGTTTAATGTTATGAGTTAAACATGCACAACTAGATTGGATTTAGCAAATGAGACAATGCATGCAATTAAATTAGTCAAGCAAGTTAGTAACTAAACTAAAGAAAGTCAACCACCCAAGAATATTTCCTATCTCAAAATGAGGAGGTGGGATACCATGGGAAAACTTCCCGAGCTCCCTCAAGAAATTTAGTTCTTTATTAACTTGTTACAGAGAAGAGGAACCTTCAAAAAGGCCTCAAATAAACTTCAAGGAGGGTCCTTACAATAGTTGCTTGAAGCTTGGGATTGTAGATCTCCTTCTTGAGAAAATAATGACAAGATTTCACAAAAAAAACTGGCAATGAAATACAAGAGGCTCCACAAATAAAATCTTGAAACTATAGCCTCTTGAGAAAATGAAACCTGCCAACAAAAGAAGTGTAGAGGGCTGTTATGACAGTTTTATAGCAGTGAACGATTGTCCTTCCAACAAAGAGATATGTCAACTTTTGTGCAAGGAGAACAAGATGAAGTTTCCTCCAATTGCCCACGGCCCAGCAGAGATGAAGGCTGCCCCCTGTTAGCTCACGGCCAGTAGAAAAATCGGTCTTCAAGAGCTCAAATTCAGCGCTAAGGATCTGCAAAAAAAGGATTAGTAGTTTTCGAACTTGCAATCCCTCAATACCCCCAACAAAGATGAGCAAAAGGGGTCAACAAAATTATGCTGTTTTCTCTGCTAAACCAACCCTCAAAATTAGTGGAAAATAGAGAGAAATGTTAGAGAATAATATCTACAAATAATATACAAGGAATAAGAGCAAGACTCTTTTCCTTGCCTTGACCTTCAACATGCTCTCATTAGCTAATATAATCATTGTAAACACATTATTTGGAAGAAATAATTTAAGTGAAATAGACTTGACTACAAGCCAAAGCCAAGGATCCCTGCAAACACAAAATTGAAAGATGAGACTTTAGGAAACAACAAATGTGGGCCCTTCCATGTGCATGCTCAAGAGTGAGATGATTCCTCCAAGAATTTCTCCTCACACTTGAGGCTTGATCCAAGGATATTTCTCCACACAACTTCAAATAAAATCATTAGATCCACATGGGTTTAGAAACTACAATGATAAATAAATTTCAGAGATTCATATGAAAATCCACTAAAACATTCCCTATCTGGAATAAATCTCTAAAACCAAATGCTAGTGTAAGCTAACTCTACACTAATAAATCTCTAGTAAGCAAATGGAAATAATGAACACAATTACCAATAGAGAATGAAGCTCATGATCAACAAATTATACCATGCTCCAAGAAGAACAACACCTCATAAGTGAACCCTAAAGTATTTATTGCATTAAAAGTATGATTACACAAAAGAGCAGAGCTTCCCCAAGCATGTGAACTCGTATCGAGATACAACAATAGGAGCCAAAGGCTCGTCTAAATAGGAGAATGGGAAAAAATCCCAATGTAAACTCCATTGCCAAGTGGAGAATGAAGTGTTGAATTAACCTATTGGGCTACATGTTATATGAATTTCTATATTTAATATATTTATTGTTTTGTGTGTGTGTGTATCAACTGGATAAAGACTGGGTGGTTGAGAGGAGTGTTATCCTCTCCATCTAAGATCAGTTCCTAGTGACATGTTGACCTCCTAATGAATTGTTGTATTGGCCTTGAGCCTTGAAGAATCTGGTTTACCCTTGGTTATCATCCTTAGAATGAGGGGAAGTGCCCAATGAATTTCCCTAGGATATGCATTTCAAGGAATATATTATATAATTGTTGAATTTAGTGATGGATCAATCAAATTTTGCCTTGACAATTCGTTTCCCGAATTTTCTTGTCATTAAATGCGAACACAAACATGAAGCAGATGACTTAGGTTATAGGGGAGCTACATAGGTTCTGAATATTTGATACCTAGCTCATCCTTATCTTTACCTCCTAGTCATTTGTCTTAGTTACGGGCTTTCTTCTCTTCTGATTTTGCTTCACTTTTTATCTTGTCTACATACTCGTTGCCTTTGTCTTGACCTATCTTTCCTCATGTTTCCCTACCCATTATTCTTCTTTTCATCTTGTTTTACAAGTCTGAATATGAGTCTAAGCTTATTTTACGTTAACCTTACAAATAATTTTATTGTATGTAAAGTTTATAAAGTTATATTATTATATTGAAGAGTTATATTTTAATGTCATGTACTATATATATATTATCCAGGGAAAACCTCATGGAATTGCCTCTGTTTCCTTAGAATATCCACGGAAAACCTCATGGAATCGCCTCTGTTTCAATTGCCAACCATAATAATAACTACTAACCTAGTGTGACTCAATGTGATTGGAATTGGAGATTTTACAATTTGAAATAGTCCATTCAAACAGATTGAGCTAAACCCACTGGGTTATATATCTATATATTCACTATTAACTAGCTGGATAATTAATTGGCGAATTATTGATATCTTCTTTTTCACTTGCAATCATATTTACAGGGAAAGGAACATGACAACTGACAACCTATTTAAAGAAGGCCTCAACATGGACCAAGGCTTGTGGGGTATTATGGAATAGATAGATGGGGGAAGGTCTGAGTTTTTTGACCGATCATACAGGAATTTTCCTCTTGGACCAACAACAGATTAATCCTTCAGAGATCTCAAGGCGCACCGTTTTCTACTTTCAACAATTACTGAATGCACTCTTTGTTAGTTTTTGTAGCATCGGACAAGTGTTCTAGTCTCGACTTGTGTCAAAGAGGCTAAGGAACAAAAGATCTCCAAAACCTAGAAAAGGTTTCGGGAGAAAACACTTAGAGACAACTCAATTAAGTTAATTGATCAATAATTAAAATGGCCTAAGTTTAACTTAGGAAAATTGATTAATTAACAACAATTAATTGAGAAAGCTCTAGAAACTCACATGGATCGAGTTTGGGATGATCTTAGCTGTTGATAACGATTTAATCTTGGCTGTTGGTGATCCAATGAGAGATTATAAGAGAAAGTTGATGGGGTTGGAGATGGACACATCAAGTGATAGGGAGAGCGAGTTCCTTGGGTAGATCGAGCTATCCAATTGCAGAGATTTAATAGGAGAGAGTTCAAGCCAGAGCACAGTGATTGAGGGAGCAACAATAGTGATTTCCGGTGGAGTTCAAGTGCCGAAGAGTTAGCAACAGGAGGGCTGCATTATTTCCTCAATGAGGTTGTGCAGAGGCAGCACAAGAGCTTCAAAGGGCAATTCAATTCAATTGAAGAGGAGGCTGATTTGGTTGCTAGTGTCCGGGAAAATTTCCAAGAGGCCAAGCGAGTCATCCCTAGAGGCAGAGTTAGTCAGAATGACATATTTCGGGCAATTCCACAGACAGTGCGAGTAGGGCCTGCGTAAGGCTTGCGCAAAAGCTATCGCAGGGGCAATTCGAGTGGCCCAGTGTGAGCCAGATTTGGAGCGGGATCAATTACGGAGTGAGACAAATTGTCTCACAAATTATTTGGCCAAATTATTTTACTAGAGGATTGCCAGTCAGGCATCCAGATTATTATACTTAAATTTTTGTTGCTGCATAATAATAAAATAAACCCTCATCTGTTGCACCGACTTCCGTTTGGGATTTTTACACGGACGTTAGTCCAAAAATATTGGTGTCTATTTTTATTATGTGTGTGCATCTATTTTTCTCAGTGCTAGTTTTTTCCACAGCGTAATCTTATTGTGAAAAATTGTAGTGTGATTTATTTGTTATTTGCCGTAACAAATAAATTGCATAACTAATCAATTAGAAGAATAAAGTTCTAGTTGTTTCAATTTAAGAAAATCTCACATGGTATCAGAGCTACTATTTTGATAAGGTTTGGAGCTCAGTAGAAAAAGAGAAAATTTTGCAGTTTCAGAGAGAGTTCTGAGCACGAATTTCTTAGATATGCGTAGACAACGAGGACAAGGTTGCTTGGGAGTGGGAGAGGGAAGCAAGAGTTGGGAGGGATATTTTCAAAAGGTCCTAGGTCGGGAGTGAATCGGGAGCAAATTTTATATATTTTGATGCATATATGTCAACAAAAGCATGTAGAATGATGAATTAGCTATAAAAAGCATAAAAACATGAATTAAACCATATTACATCAATCATCTAGAAGCATAATCTTCATTGACCACATGTCCACAAGTTACAAGTTCTCATTTATATAGCATGTAAGGGTGCACATAACCAAAATAGCATCGAGTGCAATCCATCTCTGAACCGAAAATACATCAACAAATAGGCTTTAGATGGCCTGTAGCATCCAAAAAAATCATGTTACAACAAATACCTACATATCATCAAAATCATTGCCTATCTTGGGATCTTTGTCATTAATATTACCCTCTAAGCAATTAAAATAAGATAGAAAAAACATAACATGTCAAGTCAAGATTTTGTTTGAGTGATGGGTACATTTTTATTAGGTCATGAAAGAGGAGTTCGACAACAAATGTCACTAACATCAAGGTACATAGAAGGCTTGTTGCTCTTGATTAAGTACGAGTTCCATACCCTAGTACATGACAAAATCCAATGGAAACATTGCAGTCCCCCTAATCTTGAAATCCTAAAAAACTGATAAGTCTATTGGATTTTGAGTGAGATCTAAAATTCTACTTTCTCCATATGAAATCCAATGAGGTTGGAGCCACTCTGAAACATCCCGAGTCATTTCATGGTAATGTTAAAAATTTAAGTAAAATGATGAAAATGAAAGATAAAGGAGAATGTCACTTTTACTTTAAGAATTTAACATTACCATGAATTGCATATCAATACTAGGGTCTCAGGCTTGAATATTAGGCTGCCCTCCTCGAAAACTCTTGTTTCTTTGTAAAAATTTGGCATTTGGAACATATCTGCGATTTTTTTTTTGTGGGAGCGTTTTTTTTTTTTTGCTTGTTTGGTTGCGGGCTCCTGCTTTCGCTTGGAACGCGCTACGAGAGCAGATTCGGGGGGCATGGGTGGGGGGTGCTCCCCCGCACCTTGCACTAGGAAGTGCGAAATAATAGAGGCAAAGGTTCAATTTCTAGTTCCAAGCAGGAGGAAAATTCGATCAGCCTCAGAAGCAGAGA
Source organism: Pinus taeda (assembly GCA_000404065.3). Taxonomy (NCBI): domain Eukaryota; kingdom Viridiplantae; phylum Streptophyta; class Pinopsida; order Pinales; family Pinaceae; genus Pinus; species Pinus taeda. The sequence continues at coordinate 268,038 of APFE031213118.1, read as the reverse complement.
TTTGTAGGTTGTGGATTTGCTGGATAGAGGGTTTTAGTGAGCATATTAGTCAATTCGTTGAGCAGATCTGGGCGTAGTTGGTTTGTAGTAGTAGATCAGTGCTGGGTGGAAGAGAAAAGAACACAAAAAATTATACTCAGGATTTCTTCAGTAGATTTCTCTAATTTTTGCAGTATCGCCGTGGAAAGGTTTGACATTCAGGAGGCTACAGATTTGTCTTCCAGATTGGAAGACGAATCTGCTAAGATAGCTTGCCTCTCTAGCTCAACTTCACAGGGTGTCTGGTATACAGATAGTGGAGCATCAACTCATATGACAGGAGTTAGAGAATACTTCTCCAACTACAAGGAGGAGTAGATAGACTTCCATATTCAAATGGGAAACAAGAGTAAATGTACTCCAGTTGGAGTAGCTACCGTTGAGATTTAGAGGGAGTCAGGAGCAAGCACCAATGTTACAGATATGTTGCATGTGCCCAACTTAGGTATGAACCTTATTTCAGTATCCAAATTATAAGATAAGGGATATGATGTCCACTTTGTAGGGAAGAAGGTGTTCATTAAATACCAAAAGTGGAAGAAGGTGAAGCAGATTGGAGTTTGTAGCAATAGATTGTACAAGTTGCAACTCGATTCTCTAAAGGCACCAATTAGCAACAACAACCGTGATTACAGTAGCAGTGGGAGAGACCTGAATAAGCTATGGCACAGGAGAATGAGACATTTACATCATGGAGCACTTAGGATGCTCAAGGAGATTAGATTGTACAAGTTGTAGCTTGATTCTCCAAAGGCACCAATTAGCAACAACAACAATGATTACACTAGCAGTGGGAGAGACCTGAATAAGCTATGGCATAGGAGAATGGGACATTTACATCATGAAGCACTTAGGATGCTCAAGGAGACAGTGACAGGTGTTCCAGAATTAGGCACAAAACATGATGATGTGTGCAGGGGTGCTTACTTGGGAAGTATGCAAAGGCAGCGTTCCCAAGAAGTGACAGTAGATCAGATGGTGTGTTACAACTTATACACAGATATTTGCAGTCCTATGTCCACTAGATCTCTTGGAGGGTACGAGTACTTCATCACCTTCATCGATGGCCATTCCTGGAAAACCTGGATCTATTTCTTGAAGACCAAGGATGAAGTCTTCAGCCGCTTTAGGGAGTTTAAGGCTCTAGTAGAGAATGCGACAGGAAAGAAGATCAAGGTACTTCACTTAGATAACGAAGGAGAGTACATAGATAGTGACTTCATAGGCTTCTATGTAAAGGAAGGCATTAGGAGGGAGTGGACAACTCCATACAATCCACAACAGAATGGGGTAGCAGAGCGGAAAAACAGGTCAATAGTTGGGGCTGCAAAGGCAATGTTATATGACCAGGATTTGCCCAAGTTTCTATGGGTAGAGGCATGTAACACGACTGTGTATATCTAGAACAAGGTTCCTCATAGGGCGCTAGGGAAGATAACACCAGAAGAAGTTTTTTCAAGGAAGAAGCCAGAAGTAAATCACTTCAGAATCTTTGGCAGCATAGTTTACAGGCATGTACTAGATGAAAAACGCACTAAGTTGGATTAGACTGCAAAGAAGGGGTTCTTCGTTGGGTATAGCAAAACCTCAAACACATACAGTTCTTAGTAGCAGGGAGGTTATCATGAGACTAGACGTGAAGTTCATGGAGGATAGAGCCTTCAAGATATCTCACGAGTTGGCATCAAATGATTAGAATGAGCCAGTAGGAGCTCCATTTGTCCAACAGCTGGGGCAATTGCAGGGACAGCCGTATGGACAATCACAAGGATCTTGTTCAGTCACCAATACCGGCATGAGCTTAGGTGGAGGAGATCTTGTGAGTTCGCAGCAAATGGATCAACAAAGACAGGATGAGGAGCTAGTTGATCCTCACACTACTAGTGGACATACTAGCAGAGGCAGGATGAGGACTTGGTCGATGCTCCCACTAACTAGTGGACATACCAACAAAGAACAGAGAAGTTCATAGGAGCTCCTAGGACAAACAAGAGAGAACACAGACAACTGGACATACTAGCAGAGGCAGGATGAGGACTTGGTCGATGCTCCCACCACTAGTGGACATACCAACAAAGAAGTTCGTCAAATGTTGAGGGACACAGAGAAGTTCATAGGAGCTCCTAGGACAAACAAGAGAGAACACAAACAACAAGACATGTACCAAGCATTGGTGGCACAGGTTGTAGAACCTTCTAGCTATCAGGAGGCCGCACAACATCAGGTGTAGATAGATGCCATGGTGGAAGAGTATAGCTCCATCATGGCTAATGATATTTGGGAGGTAGCACTGAGCCCTGTGGAATGGTGAGTTCTCTTGGTGGATCTATAATATTAAGTACGCTACAGATGGCAACATGGAGAAGTACAAGGCTAGGTTCGTGGCAAAGTGGTATGCGTAGAAGGAAGGCATAGATTATGAGGAGGCCTTCGCTCTAGTTGCCAGATATTTTTCTATCTGGTTGGTTATATCTCTAGCAACATAGATGGGATGTCAAATTCACCAGAGGGTCATCAAGACAACCTTCTTGAACATAGAGATATAGGAGGAGGTATATATAGAACAACTAGAGGGCTTTGAGACACATGAGAGGGGCATGCACATATTAAGTACGCTACAGATGGCAACATGGAGAAGTACAAGGCTAGGTTTGTGGCAAAGTGGTATGCACAGAAGGAAGGCATAGATTATGAGGAGGCCTTTGCTCTAGTTGCCATATATTTTCTATCCGGTCGGTTATATCTCTAGCAACATAGATGGGATGTCAAATTCACCAGATGGTCATCAAGACAACCTTCTTGAACATAGAGATATAGGAGGAGGTATATATAGAACAACTAGAGGGCTTTGAGACATATGAGAGGGGCATGCATGTGTGCAGACTAAAGAAAGCTCTATACGGGCTCAAGCAGGCTCCCAGGGCATGGTATGGTCAGATTGAAACTACTTGCAACAAATGGGATTTGTCAAGAGTGATGCGGATCCCAACCTTTACTATTTGATGGTAGAGGATGAGCCACTCATCCTAGTTTTGTATGTGGATGACCTTTTATTAATTGAGTCATTAGGGCTCATAGAGGACTGCAAGAGAAACTTGGCAGCAGAGTTTGACACGAATGATTTGGGATTGATGCATTATTTCCAAGGTTTAGAAGTATGTCAAAAGGATGGGGAGATATTCCTTGGTCCAGGGAGATATGCTACAGAGATTCTGAAGAGGTTCAGGATGCAGGACTGTAGACCTATGTCTATGCCTATGATTACGAACTGGAGGAAGATAGATGCATCAGAGGACAAGGATGTTGACCCCACCTTGTATAGACAACTTATTGGTTCCCTCATGTATCTGTCAACACTAGGCCAGATATCTACTTTGCTGTCAATAGTCTCAGTCACTTTATGGTGGGACTTAGGAGAGTGCATTGGATAATAGCGAGGCACATTTTGAGGTATTTGCACGGCACAGTCGAGTATGGGTTGAGGTATACTCGAGGTGATGGTACCAGGTTATTTGGTTTCACAGATGCAGTTTGGGTAGGTAGTTCTGTGGATTGGAAGGACACAATTGGGTGTTGCTTCAGTGTTGGATCAGGGGTTGTATCTTGGTGCAACAGGAAGGAGGCCATGGCACTGAGCTCTGCAGAAGCAGAGTACATGACAGTAAGCATGGCCACATGCGAAGCTATATGGCTTGGGAAGTTGTTAGTAAGCTTGTTCAGTGAGAAGCTAGAGGCGACCAATATCTATTGTGATAATCAGATTTGCAACAAGCTCTTTGAAAATCTAGTGTTTCATGATCGGTCAAAACATGAAGACATCCAATATCACTTAATCACAGATTGTGTGTAGCGTGGAGTAGTCCAACTACTACATATTCCCACAAAACAACAAGTTGCAGATATACTCATGAAAGCTCTAGGGAGAGCTAAGTTTGTCTATTTTAGAGAACATATGGGTATAATGGAGAATCCTTTTCAGTAGTAGGAGGATCAGTGTTAATAGGCGCAATTAGATCTTGAGAGATAGTGCAAAGACTAGTAACAGTCAGTTACTAGAGGGGTGCAGAGACATTGAGCGCACATAGTTACTTAGTAGACAATGTAGATACTAGTTGCAGTCAGAGACTTAGGAGACAATTGTAGAGTTAGTACAGGGACACAATGGATCCATAGATCAATTCTCAATTGCAATAGTTGTAGTGACAACAATAGCATGAGATCAGATGCAGCAGTGCAGACCGTGTTGGCAGCGGTGCAGGGAGACACAAAGCAGTGTCAGCAAGAATGCAGGTGCAGGATGTCAGCAGATGAATTAGAGTATGCGCACTAGCTTGATGGACAGTGACGGGTTGTTACAAGTGTCAGACATCAACATCGTGAGGGAAGATATTATGAGAGAACAACTTCCTCGCTAAGAGGGAGTGTTAGTTTTTGTAGCATCAAACATATGTTCTATTCTTGACTTGTGTCAAAGAGGCTAAGGAGCACAAGATTTCCAAAACCCAAAAAGGGTTTTGGGAGAAACACCTAGAGACAATTCAATTAAGTTAATTGATCAATAAATAAAATTTCCTAAGTCTAGCTTAGGAAAATTGATTAATTAACAACAATTAATTGAGAAAGATCAGGAAAGTTCTAGAAACTCACACGGATCGAGTTTGAGATGATCTTAGTCGTTGATAATGATTTAATCATGGCCGTTGGTGATCCAACGAGAGATTATAAGCACAAGTCGATGTGGTTGGAGATGGACACATCATGTGAGAGGGAGAGCGAGTTCCTTGGGCAGATTGAGCTATCCAGTTGCAGAGATTCAGCAGGATAGAATTTGAGCCAAAGCACAATGATTGAGGGAGCAACAACAGTGATTTCCTGTGGAGTTCTAGTGCCGGAGAGTCAGCAACGGAAGGGCCACATTATTTCCTTAGTGAAGCTGCATAGGAGCTTCAGAGGGCAGTTCAATTCAGATGAAGAGGAGGCTGATTCAATTGCTAGTGGGCTGGAAAATTTCTAGGAGGCCAAGCGAGTCATCTCCAGACGCAGAGTCAGGTAAAACGACAAGTTCTGAGCAATTCCACAGGCAATGCGAGTAGGGCCTGAGGCTGATGTAGGGGCAATTGAAGTGTCCCAGTTTGAGCTAGATTTGGTGCAGGACCAGTTGTGGAGTGAGACAAATTGTCTCACAAATTATTTTGTTGGAGGATTGCTAGTCAGACATCCAAATTATTGTACTCAGATTTTTTCTGCTGCATAATAATAAAATAAACCATCATCTACTGCACCGGTTTTCCCTTCGGGGTTTTTCCGGGGACGTTAGTCTAAAAATATTGGTGTTTATTTTTATTATGTGTGTGCATGTATTTTTCGTAGTTCTAGTTATTTTCCGCAGCATAATTTTAGAATTGTAGTGTGATTTATTCGTTATTTTCCATAACAAATAAACTGCATAATTAATCAGTTAGAAGAATAAATTTCCAGTTGCTGCAATTTAAGGAAATTTCACTCTTTATATTTTTTCTTATCTCGGACAGCTGTCTCAAGGCCGCTTTCATGGGTTGTTTTGTTTTGTTTTTTATCTTCATGTTCCTAGCACAATAGCGCTGCCTAGAATCTAAATGGGCACTTATTCACAGGAGCTCCTCCACCCATGAGTTCTCAAAGATGCTTTTTTCTGGTTTTTCAGAAAAATGAATACACACAGGCTATGTATCTGAAGAATGTAATTTTCAATTATTACTAGAAATGAAATTATGGTTTTTTTCCTGCAGAATATATATATATATATATATATATATATATATATATATTATATATATTATGTAGGTAATATATCCTAGGGCAGTCCTTGACACTTCCCAGCATTTTAATGATGTAACCTAGGCTAAACCCTAGTTTTTTCAGGACACAAGACTAGGTCAACAACTCACGGAAATATCATATATAGCTCATCCACAATCAACCCACCAAAAGAAACGTGTCACAAAGTAGGATTCTAGCTTGGATGGGGTGAATAACAATTTTCCTCACGAGTCACCACCACTTGAGCTACATCCAGTTGACAAATATATACACACACACACACAATTGTTTTTCTGAATTTTATGTTCATCAAATTCAATCACAAACATGAAGCAGGTGACTTAGATTATAAGAGAACTTCTTAGATTCTGAATATTTAATACCTAATTCATCATTATCTTCACCTCCTAGTCCTTTATCTTAGTCATGGGTTCTCTTTTTCTCTTCTGATTTTCTTCACTCATTATCTTGTCTACGTACTCCTTGTCTTTGTCTTGGCTGATCTTTCCACATGTTTGCCTACCCATTAGTCTGAATTTAGCCTCAAACATGTCAATCAATTTATGAACATGTCCTTGAGAAGTGCTTGTCCCATTGGCATTGTTCTTGGGGTTCTTCCCTATTCCCTTATCACTTTTTCTGGTTTCCTCACTGTCTATCTTTCCTTCTCATTCATCCTCCTAGTCTTTATTTTCTTCCGCAATTCTCTACTCATTTTCCATTCTGTTTTTCTATCTCCATTTCTTCCTGTTCTATACCCTGAGCCTCATATTTATTACTAGTTACTACCCTGGTCAGCTTTTTATCCCCTTTATTTCCTTTTCCTTGTGGGCTTTCCCCTCTCTCTCCTATTTCTCCTATTACCTTTCCTTCTTGGAATCGCCAGCAAATGTTGCCAAGGCTTTTGGTAACACCTTTAAGAAGTGCCTGTATTTGTTGCATAAGTGACATTTGAAAGGGAATCCCTCAATCGATTAAATATTCTTATTCATGATCCAAAGGCTGTAGAATGATCTTTTCTGTAAGGCTTTTCTAGAGTTACATTCTCAGATACTTTGATGTGCTTTGTTTTCAATCTTTCCCTTGTTAAAACTACAGAATTGATATATTCTCCTGGCAAAATTTTAATTGATACAAAATCTTCCTTATGACAGAATTCTAACTGCAGGGAGTAAAGCATGACCCATTACCGGGATTGATGTTGCTGCTTCCTTAGATGGGTTAAACCCAATCTTCCTGTATTTCCTGAACATCCCTGATTCCCTGCTCTGTCAAAGAAGTTAAGAACGATGGACCTCTGAGAAAGATACTTTCTAATTCTATATCCTTGATACTCGTATACACAATGGAATATCCCTTTACACAGAATTAACATTGGTTTCTCCTTCCAGTTGATAATTAGGGAAGAACCAATTTATTAAGCTCCCTCGGAAGGCCAGGTGCCTTGAATTCTATTCACAAATTAAGGCATGGTAACTTACGTAACTTAATCATCAACTACAGTCTCCACTCTAACATTACTGTTTGGGTTTTTGTCCACCTTCAGGAGGCAACCATTTAGCAGCTTCCTTAGTTGTGTAATCTTCCTCATCCCTCCTCCTTTACTGTATTCCATACCAACTGCTGCAACCATGCCAGACTTGAATTTCTTGCATACTCTGTTTCTCCTGCGACTGCTCTTCTGAAATATATTTTATGGAGGTCTGGCCATGATACAGTCCCCTGGACCTGTTTTGCTATTGGTTTCCAGGTTCAGAACTCATAAGAAGGTTTTCTTTGACCTATTTTGTAGTCCCTCAAGTTTTAACTGGTATAAATCAGGGACTACGTTCAGGTACGAGTTTGGTGAACTGAATGTTTATTTGCATGGATGATTTGCCAAAGAAATAGACAAATGACAATAGAGGTCAATAAAGTGATTATCAAATTTGTACAAAACAAGATATTTCTTTGAAATAGCTGTTTTGTAAAAATTTGCAATTGGTAGCCAACTAATAAATATTTTCCAATAACACAAGTCCCAAATATCTAGAGTGGAGGGAAATTATCCTGTTAAATTTGAGAAGTTTGTAATTATTTTGCAGAACTGCAAATTCTAAAGTATTAGCCACTAAAATTCTGCTTTAATATTACTAATTTTTAATTATAATTTGCTTTGTTACATGGTTGCTAGGCTGGTTTTCCTGGAACAAGATTCATGAAATAGAGCGCAAAGCCCTAAAAGACTTCTTCGATGGCAGTTCATCTTCCAAGACTCCCAAGATTTACAAGGAATATAGAGATTTTATGATCAATATGTACAGGGAGGATCCTCACAGAAGATTGACTTTAACGGAAATGAGAAAGATGTTAATTGGCGATGTTAATTCTCTGCACAAAATTTTTATTTTTTTGGAGACTTGGGGACTAATTAATTTCCAGGTATCATCAAATTCCAAACTAGAGCAATCAAGTGAAGATGCTCCAATTGTTTTTGACAATGTTACTTCCTCAGGAATTTTTGCGGGTTTACCTTCAAATCCTGTAAAGCGTGTCCACTCATCAAATATAAAGAGTTCGGAAGTTGACAGAACAATTAGGGCTATACAAGGAACAACTTTGGCATCTTATAAAGATGTTTTTAATGAAGTCACAGATATGGAAGTTTCCACAGTATCACAAAGGGCATCGACAGGATCAGAAACACAATCCACGTTACAGCGTTTTTGCAACAATTGCAGGACAGAGTGCACAACAAGCCATTTTGATTGCAATAAGGTCTGTATTTTCCTGCACTATTTTACTTGAAATCTGAGAATGACCATTGAAGGAGTTAAATGTAGAGCATGCTATTTACACTGTACAGAGGTTGTTGAACGCTCAAGTCTAATGCCTCTCGTGATGCCTGGTTGTGTCTGCATTGGGCTGTTGTTATCTTGCTAGTTGATTATCTCATAGCTGTAGTGTCCGTAGTGTGTTGTCTCCTGGAGTTGAGGGTATCTATTTAAACATTAGAAGTGTCCTATTGGAAAACTTTTAAGGAGCGTATGTTATTATGTGGTGTTTCCGAGGAGCAGACATTGTCTATAATATATATATGTGTGTGTATGTGTTTTTCAAGATAAAATTTCAGGTTATATTTCTTAGGCTGTTTCTAATGTATATTTAGTGCAACTATATTTTATTTATTTTCTAATACAGATCTCCTCTAGCAAATGTTATTATGTGGTGCTTCACAGGAGCAGACATTGTCTATAATAGATATCTGTTTTTCAAGATAAATTTCAGGTTATATTTCTTATGCTGTTTCTAATGTATTTGTGCTAGCTTTAGTGCAACTATATTTTATTTATGTTCTAATGCATATCTACTCTAGCAGGCAGGTTTTGTGCTTTGCACAAAATGTTTTCAGGATGGAAATTATGGACTTGGTCTGTCTGCAGCTGATTTTAAGTATTCCAATCAACATAAAGTAACTTCTCAACTTGGAAGTGACAAGTGGACGGATCAAGAAACTTTTCTTCTTCTAGAGGGTATTTTGCTTCATGGGGATGACTGGAATAGTGTCATTCAGCATGTCGGTACTAAGAATGAGGCAGACTGTCTCATGAAGCTTGTACAACTTCCTTTTGGAGAGCATTTCATGGGAAATGCTGGCACTGAAGGCAATGATAGAAGATCGAGTAATTTAAAAAATGAAAACAAAGTAAATGATCAAGCTTTTAGTCTAAAAGACAGTAGTGCTCAAAATTACCAAGAAGATGATAATGAAGAAGAGAGGCATACTACTGAGGAGGATATTGCAGCACCCCCTCTTAAATATCGGTGCCTTAGTCCTATTGAGGATGCCAGTAACCCAATAATGTCACAGGTTAGCTGTATGTTTTGTGTTTTGTGTGTTTAGGTCATTTGATCTTGCTTTACATTGTTGTGTGGCAACTTTTTTGTGATTGAAGTTGCAATATATCTAAACTTGCTTCTAAGGGATTATGTTACTGTTAGGTAGCTTTCTTGTCTACAATGGTTGGCCCTCGTGTTGCAGCAGCTGCAGCAGAAGCTGCTGTTGCAGCTTTGTGTCAAGAGGATCCTTCTGCCAGCCATATCTTAAACAGCCTAGAAACCAGGTCAGTGAATCACAAATTGGATTCTACGTTAAGTGGACTTGATTTAGAGAGGTTATGTATTTTTCTACGTTTTGCTTTAAAACTGTTCATTTACTGAGATCGTGTTATTGGCATTTAGTTGCATCATTGGATGTCCATACTTAAATGTAATTAAATAGCGTCATGTGTCCAGTAGGTACTTATATTTGTTTCTTGTCTCTTGAAATTTCGAAAATGGCAGTACTAGGAAGGAATGTGAACTGGAGGAAAGCAAGAAAGAACCAGGAGGTTTTGCATCTTTTTGAATAATTTTTTACTTTGTTATTCTAAATTTTGATCTAAAAGTTTTATATGAAGTTTCTCATACTGGGCCTTTTATCTATTGATGTGCTATGTGCACAGCATTTATTCTTTAGTGGATGGTTTGCACTATATTATACAAATTTTCAAGATTTTAAGTTTCGGTTCATTATGCCTTAAATTGGGTTTTAGTTTACTTGAATGGGATTTTCTGTTATTGTAGGAAATGATCGAGACACAAAAGATATAGATTCACGCTTTAGTGCAAAAAAACCTCCTCCAAATCTGCAGATACGAGCTGCTATTGGAACAGCTTTGGGAGCAGCAGCAGCACATACAAAACTTTTAGCAGATCAAGAAGAGAGGGAGATGGAGCATTTGATATCGATTGTTATTGAAAATCAGGTAATTGCTTTTTTCAGTGGTCTGTTGGGCTGAAGTTCTCACCTGTGGAACCAATGCTGACTGAAACAAAAGTGTTTTGGCAAATAGCAGTTAAAAAAATTACACTACAAGATACAACATTTTAAGGAGTTAGAAGACATCATGGAGAAAGAACATGCTCTGATGGAACAGACAAAGGAGCTTCTAATTGCAGAGCGGTTACGCATTGCGCAAAAGAAGCTGGGATCAAAATTGTCAGGAAGTCGTTAATCTCATTTGGCTACGTAGATGCATCTAAGCATTTTGCTCGTCAGCTGGCCCTTTTCCCAATTTACAACTAAACTTGCAAAAGAAGAGATACAAGACCAACTTTAGACTTCTTACACTTGCTGTACAGTAAATTGGATGCGTGTTGAAGAGTAATCAAGATTTACTGGGGCATATGTATCTGTGATACTACATCTGAGCTAACATTGTAAAAACCACACACAAGACATTGAATGAGCTTATATTTGTTACTCAAGCTATCATTGTTTTCCAGAAGGTTTCAAGTTGCCAGAATCCAATGGATCTTAAGATTTTAGCTAGACACAATTTGTTTCATGTACGTGACACAGGCAAGTAAATTATAATTTGATGTATGCTATAAGTGATACAGAGATAAAATTATAATTTTATTGAGCATTTCTGTTCTGGGATATGTGCAGCTGTATGTATTATGTTTCGACTGGTTAGATTGTTTATGAGGGTCTTAATCAGCAATGCATATAATTATTTAGTTTATGATTAACTTTTATAATTTGTATTTGTTATCCCTTGGAAAGTTCTCTTTATTTATCAACATGCATTAGTAATGTATTTGCCAACATGTGCATAGAGTTCTAGAATAAATGTTTTACTTGGCAGAGTGGCTGCAACAGAAAGAGAGTTTACAAAATACTGCTTCAGCTTTCCTGCTCAACAGTTAAAGGAGTTTCCTTTTTTCTCTGCAGAGCGGTCTTCAATTCTCAACTGTCAGATTTTCCAGTTTTCAGTTTTTCTGAATACATGGCGTGTAAAATTATCTTTATTTATCTGTCCTGTTCCTGTATAAATCATTTTTAGTCTCTTGCCAGGTACTAATGTTTTCAGTGGACAGTTTTTTTCTCTATAGCCGACTGAAGTTATGGAACAGTGCTGCCCTCTCTTGCAGCAATCTTGATGGTTCTGAAGCTCTCAGTCTTATCTGCTGGGCAATGTACATTTCTTGATTCCAATGAGTAGCGACGGGAATGCTATTTTTGGAAAATAGGCTTGGGGTATGTCGGGCAATGCATAATAAAACAACGAAAATCTGACAAAACAAAACCAAAGTTAAAATATAGAACAATATGTCTCTTTGGTTCGAGTTATTATAAAACAGGGAGCGAGTGAGGTTTGGTTGCCACAATGTAAAAATTCGAACTGAATGGTCAAAAATCTTAGATCTGAACATGGGAATTTTTGGTATTGCCCTAATTTCCATGCCATCACCATTGATGTTCACTTTTGCATTCAATTAAAAAAAATGTGATGTTCATTTTTGCATTCAATTAGAAAAATATAACGATAAATATATTAAAATATAGAAAAATGATGTCCAAAAAGTCAATTATAATTTTTCATTATAGAAAAATGATGTCCAAAAAGTCAATTATAATTTTTCATTATAGGAAAATGATGTCCAAAAAGTCAATTATAATTTTTATTTGTCATTATAGAAAAATGATGTCCAAAAAGTCAATTATAATTTTTCAGGTAATTTTCAATATCTAAATAAATTTAATATGCTGTAAATTACTTGGTACATTTAGATTATGCAAATTCCACAAAATATATAAATAAATTCAATATACTGTAAAGTACTTGGCACATTTAGATTATGCAAATTCCACAATCAAATCTGCAGTTGGCAAAATTCACTGGAAATCCAGTGAGAAAAATACAAAACCATAAACATTTAAACTACGGAAATATATGTGACTTAACTTCTAAAAACACTTATGATCCTTCTCTTTGTCTGATGTAGGATCCGGTATAAACTGAGCAATAAAAATGGTTAGGGTTGTTTTGTGTAAGTAGTGGGCCCATTAGAGGCATCCTCGGGTTTGTTGCTGGGGTCATATGTTTTTTGTACTTTAGTATACCTGATTTGCAGGTGGTTGGTTATGTTTTTGGTGTTATAGTGGCAGCTATGAGGTTTGATCTTGGGTCTCCCATAGATTAGGCCTGATAGTTATCGATTCACCATGTGTTAAAAAAAACAAAAAAACGTGTTTTAGCTGCCCGCGTGTTTATTTGTTTTTGCGAGAAAATTCCTCCGATTCTGGGTTCTGCTGCGTGGGGACGTCTGGGGGACATTTCCATACCATCCTTTGGTTAAGCACAGTAGCATGAGTGTACAGGAAGCGCCGGCACTAAGCACACATTTCCTGTAAAAGGGGAGCTATTATGCAAGCTGTTGGTTCCCTGGGTAAATGCTAGGTCCAATTTTTGTATTCGAATCCTCCTCTTCAAATTTTTTTTTTTTTTACGGTCATTGTTGGCTTATGGTTGGAGGCATTGCTATCAATTTGAGGTTGAGCATTGAGAATAATTGCTATTTAATAGTATGTTTATTTAATAGTTTTTGGTTTATTTAATAGTTTTTGGTTTAGGATTGAGAATGATGTTTATTTAATAGTTTTAAGTATATTATTAGTTTAGATTTATTTGATTCTAGTTTTTAGTATATTACTAGCTTAAATTTATTTTAATTTTGGAGCTTTTAAGTTTTGAGAAAGATCAAATTTCTTGAGATATAATTTTTTTAGTATAAAATTTGGGGAAATGGTTTGCATGGACACTGAGTTGAGATGAGTTGAGATGAATTGATCTAGAGTTGAGATGAATAGAGGCTGGTTTAAGAATTATAATTATTAATTTTATTTTATGTAATTATTAATTATTAATAATAAAAACCAACATAGATCTATTTTAACTTTGGATCTATTAAGCTTCGAGAAATCTAGGCTGGTTTAATAATTATAATTATTAATTTGATTTTCATTCTATGTAATTATTAATTATTAATAATAAAAGCTCCTAGATTTCATCTAGGCTAGTTTAATAATTATAATTATTAATTTATTTTTATTTTATGTAATTATTAACTATTAATAATAAAACCAAGGTCATAGGAGTCAAAGGGGCTTTAGTCCCTTAGCTGTTAGATGATAGGATGTTTTGTGACCCGCCCATGGTTCGCGAATCATGGTATTGTAATGGAAAGAGTTATATAAAGAAGTCTTAGCGAGTCATAGGAGATCTTCATAGAATAAAAGATCATTGTATGGGTAAGTAGTCCAAGACAGGAAATCCTGTTCTTGTATTTAGGCGAAGGGAAAGGTTCCTGTAGCTGAGTGTGCGGAGACCTTGGTAAGTCCGCAGGCTGAGTGTGCGGGCCCTGCAACTGAGTGCGCAGGGAAGAAGAGTCCGTAACAGAAAAGATTATATCAATAAACACTGTTTTTGAAGCTATAATATTGTATCTATGCAGCTGTATTTACTTATGCAATTTCTATATTTTCGCTCTGTTATTTCAATTTAGACGAATGAACGTTTAATTGATGTGCGAAAGTAGTAGATCAACTCATTTAATTGATGTTATGAATGTTTAAAGCCCTTCGCGAAGGGTTAGATTCTTTTCTGCGAGTTACTGTAATTATCTATATTTTAAGGGTTAGGGTTTGCGAGGACTTGAATAAGCCCTAGGAACCACAAAAGGCCATCACATTGACCTTTGGATATAGAAACTTGGTTCTGTCATCTCCCAATACTGCTTTGGGTGAGACTACAGCCTGCGCTATGCAGGTTGTTGCCAAAAGGGCCAGCGGTTAGGGTTTTGCTAGTTGACACAACTAACTCTGAACTTGGGTCAGGACCCCTTAAGCCAACAAATGGTTCCATTTCCGGGACTGAGATCTATCTGAGGAATGTGTGATGTCAAATAAATGGTTCCCAACTAAGAAAGAAATCAAGAAGTGGATAGATCGGAAGCTGCACGAATTCGTGACTTAGGAAAACAGGAATCCACTTCTGTCGAAGGAAGAGTGGCTGAATAAATATCTGTATACAGATGAGCACGAAATATTCTTCTGTTCTTTTTTGTGCGAACTACAGTAGTGGTTGTTAAAATTGGCTGATAGTCAGGGCATGTGGAAGTTGGAAAACCCTAATGTGTGGACTCCATAATGGTAAGGCATCTGGAAGCTTTAGAACACGAGGGTTGTTGACTATTGGATTGATAACATTTTGGGAGGATTCATCACTGAGTTTGCAATCGATACATCTGTAAGTTGTAGCGAAGCTGAACGATGATTCTTTAAGGGGCCAATAGGTAAGTATTTGAAATCCCTGAAGACTTGGATTAAAATGATATTGTGTGAGAAAAGGGTTATACCACCAAATTAATGTTTAGAATAGATCTAACGGGAGTTACACGAAGTGGAAAATCATTCAGAAGAGACCTAGATTCAGGTGCTGAATACAGTACTTTGTTATAAGCGTCTGATAATGACGAAGAAAGTAGTGTTCTAAGGACACCGCTAGGTGCGTTATATGCAATAGGACAGGGTATTGCAGGGATACCGAATCCATCCACTCCACCTCCGCCTTACACACCTACACCTCCACCTCCATCATTCAGCATGGCGAATGCGATGAAGATGCATGTGTTTAAGGGTTTGGGGATTGAAGACCCTGAACAATTCTGGTCTGTAGCAGATGCTGTATGGAAGACACAATAGATTATAGACGATGACATGATGAAAGCACAGTTGGTTACAACGCTACAAGATAGAGCACTGAGCTGGTATATCAAGTTTTGTTTGGGTTAACCCAATGTGACTATGCTGGAAACATAACAAGCGCTGAACAATGAGTTTAAGAAGCCTAAATCGCAAGCCCAGTCAGTGTCAGAGTTTAAAGAGATCTAACAGAGGGTAAATGAGTCCGCGTGGGACTTTGATAAAACACTGAAGTGTCTGATTCAACAGGCTAATATGAGGATCACAGATGATCAACACAAAAACTGATACATTGCTTCGCTATTGCCTCATCTAAGATTGCCACTGTCTCAACAGAAAATAGGAACGCAAGCTGAAGCCTTGGATATTTCCATGAGATTGGAGGCTTCACCCGTGCAAGATAGGAATATGGGGGTGAAATAGATTCAATGACAATTTGCCAACTTACATATGGAGTTACAAAGTCTTAAGAAGGGAAAAGAAGTCCAGCTGGAGGTGCGCGCAGAAGTTTGGTGCTTGAAATGCAAAGGCCATGGTCACGATAAGGACCATTGCCCGATCTATCATAATTATCTTATAAGGGGAGGCCCTGTCCCCTTGAAGCCAGAAAACACCATTGGGACGAGTGCGGGAGTAGCATTATGGTGCACTATTTGTCAAATTTATGGGAAACACACGACATATAACTGTCATCTTTTGCAAAAGTTTGTCTAGACTCCGCAACAATTGTTTTGCACTTTCTGTAAATCGGTAGGACATGATGATCGCAACTGCCAAAGTCATGAATTGATGATGGAGAGGACTCCTACATATAGGATGTAGGCAGAGAACTGGCCTCAAGATCAGGGGATAGGTGCGGTGTGCAGAGGATTTCAAGGCCTAGGAGGAGGAGTTGGAAGGGGTCGTGGAAAGATTATCTGTTACAATTGTGGGGAAGCAGGTCATTTCGTGCATGACTCTTAGAATTCAACACACCCCTCTTGTCAGTGTTGTAGGCAATTTGACCATGGCATAGAAGATTGCCCGATACTTATAGCAAATATGAAAGAAAAGAAGACTCAAACCCAACAACCCATGCAAAATATCCAAATGATGCGGTTAGAGCCTCGCGAGGATGAGCCTAGTGTTAATATTGTTACGTGAAGCAGTATCGCCACTGGAGAAGACAAGGAGAAGCAACCAGAAGTTGAGGGATGGGTATGCAAGGCTGCTGAAAAAGAAGTTGGGTTCGATTTAAGTAAAGCAAATGAAACCTTTATGGAGGCTAAGAAGAGCTTTGCGGAAGCTTCTACATCACGAAGTTAGGGAAAGTCCGGAGGAAGCGATAACACGCAGGATGTAGACCCTTCGTTGTTAGCGACATTTTTGAATAATTGCATGAAGCGTCTGAGAGATAGAAAAGTGGTGGAGGGGTTACAGGAGTTGATAGATAATTGTACGACAAAAATAAACCTCTATAGGAACAACGCACAATACACAAAGTGGGAAAAAGCAAGAAGCAAACCAGTCGTGAGATGAGACTGACTGCTCAAATTGGAGAGTACGAAATGGATCAGGTAATTCTTGATTCGGGATATGATGCAAATGTTTTGCTAAAGAAAACTTGGGAGAGAATGGGGAGATCTGAATTGTAGTGGTCTCCTATCTAGCTACGAATGGCGAACCAAAAAAAGATCATTCTTATGGGGCCCCTATATGGGGTAACGGTGGATATTGAAGGAGCAAGCACCCTAGTAGACTTTGAGGTGATTGAGATAGTCGACGATAGCAACCCTTATCTTACACTACTTGGCATCGATTGGGCTTTTGATATGGACACGATCATTAATATTGAAAAGCGCAGAATGACATTTGAAAGGAAGGAGCTTAGGGTTATTGTTCCATTGGATCTGACTGAAGGTGCACGATATTCTGAACCAGTCCATGATTATGAAAAAGAAGACGACATTGATCATATCTACAAGATCACTGCGCGAGATGAGGACTGGATTAACCCTACTGCATATGGATGGATCACGTGGGATAGGGATAGTTCCTGCACTTCGGATTTTGATGAGGAGCTTGAGCATTGGCAGAATCGACTACATGAAGTATCATCGCTGCGTTGTAATAGGATTACAAAGTCGCTTCGATGCATATCCACTGAGGTATGAAATTTACCTTATTATGATGGTTTAGAAGATGTTAATTTTTTTTTGGATAAGTTTGAAAGGGATGTACTGGAGGAACATCGGTTCCAAACTCTAGATATTGCGTTGCAAGCTACGCTTGCCCGTTGGTGGGGTACGCACAAGGACAACTTCGTCGATTGGAAGGAGTATTGAAGAATGATGAAGTTGAGGTTTGGGTACACCAAGACCTGCTTGGTGGAGAAATACACAGGGAACGACGATTTGCACGAGCATTTGGCGCGATGGACGAAAGAATGGGGAAGAACCACAGACAGAGTGGGTTCACATATTTTGTCATACTTTGGACACCATCCTAATGAACTGGTATTTGGAAACTGAGTTGTGACACAGGATGACAAAATGGGATATCTTGAAGGATATCTTTATGTTAACTTTCAGCTTTGAAGATGGGTTTGAGTGTATAGATGACGTGATCCAAGAGATCAAAGTCGCATTATTCAAAATGTCTGAAGAGCTGGTTGAGTAAGTACAACCAGACTGGAATAAGCAGCTGCGCCATGCGCTCAAATGTTATAATGTGACCACAGAGAAGGGTGAAGAAGATCCCAAAAACATCAACATTCCTGAGTCTAAAGGACAACGCGAAGTCAAGGGACTTAAGGAAGAAATCCCTGATATATCAAAGCCTTTAAAGGCCAAGCAAGTGAATATTGGATCAAAAGTGCAACCGAAGTTTTCGAAGATAAGCGACTATTGGGATGAAGATACAGTTGATAAAGTTGAAGAGCTGTTGCACGAATATGAGGACTTGTTTCCCACCAATTTCTCTGATCTAAAAGGGATAGTAGGGGATCTGGGTGTCATGAAGATCACGTTGAAGCCAGATGTGAAGCCAGTAAAGAAATGCCCCTACCGATTAAATCTCAAGTATAAAGAAAAGGTGCGCAAGGCGCTGGATAAGATGCTGGATGCTGGGATCATTGAACTTGTGGAGGAGTCAGACTGGGTGAGTCCCATGGTGGTTCAAGAAAAGAAGCAGTGGGATGAAATTCAGATATGCATAGACTTGAGGAAGTTGAATGATGCGTGTGTCCATGATCCATTCCCTACGCCATTTACAGATGAGGAACTAGAGAATGTTGGAGGGTAGGAAGCCTACTCGTTCATAGATGGGTTCTCAAGATACCATTAGATCAAGATCGCATCGGAGGATCGGAGTAAGACTACTTTCGTGACTGAGTGGGGTTGTTTTCAATACACAATGATGCCTTTTGGATTGAAGAATGCACTCGCAATATTTTCACGAGTGGTAATTGTGGCCTTCAAAGAATTTGTACACAAATTTTTGGAGGTCTACTTTGATGATTGGACAATGTTTGGATTGGTAAAGTGCCATGTTGTTAGTTTGCGCCTCATGTTGGATACCTGTCGAAGACATCAGATAGCCCTTAACCTAAAGAAGTGCATATTTTGTGTACCTTATGGGATACTCTTGGGTCATGTGGTTTGCAAGAAGGGATTGATGGTATACCCTGCCAAGATAGTAGTGGTCATTGTTAATTTGGAGGCCCCAAAGAACGTTAAACAACTGCATGCAACATTGGGCCATACTGGGTATTACAAGAAGTTCAACAAAGCATATGCACAAATAACTGTGCCAATGGAAAAACTATTGAAAAAGGATGCAACATTTTTCTGGGACGAGGATTGTAAAAAAAGTTTGGATGTTTTGAAGAAAAAAATGGTCACCGCACCCATTTTAGTGTTCCCTAATTGGAAGGAGGAGTTTCATGTTCATGTAGAGCGTCCTGTATTGCACTAGGTGCGATACTGAACCAACCAGGGGAAGGAGATATTGACCGCCCAATCACATTTGCAAGTAGGAAGTTGTCAAAGGTAGAAAAGAACTACTCGACCACAAAGCGCAAAGGACTAGCGAGGTCTACGTGTTGTAGAAATTTCGGCACTATCTGTTGGGAGCGCACTTCAAGATGTATACAGACCATTCTGCTTTGAAATACTTGGTCAACAAACTTGTGTTGTGGGGGAAGATTTGTAGGTGGTTGTTACTTTTTCAAGAATACGATTTTGAGGTAATTGTGAAGCCAGGACGCCTCAATGCTGGTCCTAATCACCTTTCATGGATTGATACTGGTGATGATCCTACAAGTTTGGACGAAGGGTTTCCTGATGCGCATCTCTTTGTTGTTCGCGTCGCAGATGATCATTTCACAGATATAATTCAATTTTTGTGCACAGGTACAACTTCGGAAGGATATTCGACACAACAAAAGAAAGAATTGGTGGTACAGGTTGCTGATTTTTCTTGATAGCCGGACACTTATACAAAATGGGCTTTGATGAGATATTGTATAGGTATGTTCCAGAGTATGAGAGACAAAGTATCCTCGCAGAAGCACATGAAGGAGTAGCAGGAGGACATTATGCAGGAAGAGAAATTGCACAGAAAATCCTACGCGCAGGACTTTGGTGGCCTACTATGCATAAGGAATTTAAGACCTATTGCAGGGCGTGTGATGTTTGTCAAAGGACGGGCAGACCATTGTGAAGAGATGAATTTCCCCTGAATCTGCAAGTGACGTTGCAGGTGTTTGATAAGTGGGTGATAGACTTTGTGGGTCCAATACAACTACCAGGGAAAAATACGGGGGCTAGATACATTATCACAACGACTGAATACTTGACCAGATGGGCGGAGGCATAACCTGTAAATGATTATCGCACTGCTACCACCATGATGTTTATCTTAGAGTATATCTTGTTTCGATTTGCCTGCTTGAGGGTTTTGATGAGTGAGAGGGGCATGCACTTCTTAAATGACACAATTGCTGCACTGCTTGAGGAATTCTAGGTATATCATCAAAAGAGTATGCCTTATCACCCTCAAGCGAATGGCACGGTAGAAGCCTTCAACAAAATTCTAGAGAGCGCCTTGATAAAGATTTGCAATGTGAAGATGAATGATTGGGATGTGCGCATACCAATGGTCCTTTAGGTATATAAGACTACTTGTAAGAAGTTGACAGGCCAAACCCTGTTTAGATTGGTGTATGGGCAGGAGGCTGTAATGCCCATGGAATATATTGTGCCTAGTTTGTGGATTGTAGCAATTACAAACATGGCCAGTCGTGATACTATGGAGGAGCGACTCGCGTAACTCGTAGAACTGGAAGAGGATCGCTTCTTGGCAAGATTCCATCAACAGGGGCAGAAGGACCATGAAAGGGCATGGCATGATCACCATATCAAACAACACACCTTAAAGAATGAATATTTGGTAGTGCTATATGACAGTAACTTTACAAAGTTCCTTGGCAAATTTCAAATGCGTTGGCTAGGACCCTATGCTGTTAAGGAAATTACAAATGGTGACGTAGTTCAACTCACGAAGCTGAATGGCGAATTATTTCTAGGAAAGGTCAATGGAACTCGATTGAAGCTATACAAAGGTGATCCCGCCCCTACGCAATGACTATATGATTGCGGGATAGTCTTAGTACTCTAGGCAACTGCGAGGAGGTACGAGACTTTAAATTACACTGCTGGAAAGTTAGAAAGGAAAAGCAAAGGGGCTGTATGAAAAGTCAAAGGATGTCGCTGAAGAGAGCTGCGCTAGGTGGGTGGGCCCCGCGCAGCCTGGCCAAAAAGTGACCGTTGGCAGCAATGTAGCTAATTGGATGGAGAATTTTCCATTGAAAGAAGCAGGGGGTGAGCATTTAAGACGCAGATCTTTGGAAATCTGTTGCCAAATGTGCATTAATGACCAAGACTTGGAGGGAACGGTTGGATTTGAATTCAAATTGGTCATAATACGACATACCACTCCGAATTTGAACACTTTTCTTCCTGAGAGTTTTCCTTAAGAGTTTTTACCTTGATTTGCGCCAAGAATAGTGCTATATGTTTGAGCTAGATTTGGAGGCACTGTTTTCACGATCAGAGTTAGAAAACGTGCCTGAGTACTTCCAAAAGAGTTTCTTTGAGAATATGAATGCAACTCGCCCAGAGATAGAGCCAACCCTATTTAAGGTAGCACCAGCTGAACCTATGTCTACCGGATTTCTGACTACTCTGCCTCGATCGCCTAGGCCTAAACTATCCATGTCTACAAAGCAGAAGAAGCCTCAACAAGTGCCAGTGCAGAAATTGCCGAGGAAAAACCCCACAAAAATCCTCCAAAACGGAAAAATGGACAATTCCAAACAACCGACATAGCCAATGGATCTAGATGAGGAAGAGCAACGCGGAGGGGGAATAGAGGAGATTGATGGAAAAGAGGTTGAACCAATAACTTGACTGCTGAAATACATACCACCTTGAAAATCTACGACGAAGGTACCCAAAGATTTGGATGCTGCGAAGTTCATGGTGTTTATGCCTTTACTACC
The DNA here is from genome assembly GCA_000404065.3 of Pinus taeda. Classification (NCBI taxonomy): domain Eukaryota; kingdom Viridiplantae; phylum Streptophyta; class Pinopsida; order Pinales; family Pinaceae; genus Pinus; species Pinus taeda. Next base: position 246,088 of record APFE031213118.1, on the reverse strand, counting down.
AGAGAATATGTTGTTTGAGGGTTTGTTGCTAGGTTGGATACCAAATATAAAAATGGAGGACTGGGACCATGGAGACCATGGACATCAAGGAAAAACAATGCCAGTTTGACGAGATCAGATCAACAGTGTGGACCTTAGCACTAGGGCAAAGGTTCACCAGACTGTAGGAAGGCAAGTTGATTCAGAATGAGATTGACGAGCCGCGTTGCAAGGAAGTGATCATATCTTCAAGGACGCAGTCATGGACAGATGAGGTGAGTCAGTTGAATATGTTAGTACAGAGAAATCTCAAAGGAATGCAATAGACTCAAAGGACCATGGGCCTTGTAGTTGAAGACCCCACTACTGAAAATTTGGTCGAAGAAGTGCAACAGGTGGCTACGCAGGGAACAACAAACTGGCAAGTTTTGAAGATTGAGTTCAGTGAGCTGCAAGCGAAGGTCGAGGCAACGCTAGCAGAGTGACTCGAGGTCGAGTCACCAAATTTTGTTTGGGGCCTGTTGGGATAGGGTTCCATGGGGTATATTTTGTAATCAATTTTGATAATTATGTAAAGTCTCCGAATTTTGAGGGAGAGGAGCGTGAAGGTCATAGGAGTCAAAGGGGCTTTAGTCCTTTAGTTGTTAGATGATAGGATGTTTTGTGACCTGCCCATGATTCATGAACCATGGTACTATAATGGAAAAAAGTCTTAGCGAGTCATAGGAGATCATCATAGAATAGAAGATCAATGTATGGGAAAGTAGTCTAAGACAGGAAAGCCAACTCCTGTACGTAGGCAAAAGGGAAGGACCCTGCAGCTGATTGTGTGGGCCCCTGCAGCTGAGTGCACAGGGAAGAAGAGTCTGTAACAGAAAATATTATGTTAATAAAGATTGTTTTTGAAGCTGTAATTGTGTATTTGTGCATCTGTATTTACTTATGCAGTTTCTATATTTTCACTTTGTTATTTGAATTTAAACGAATGAACGTTTAATTGATGTGCGAAAGTAGTAGATAAACTCATTTAATTGATGTTATGAATGTTTAAAGCTCTTCACGAAAGGTTAGGTTCTGTTCTGCGAGTTACTGCAATTATCTATATTTTAAAGTTTACGGTTTGTGAAGACCTAAATAAGCCCTATGAACCGCAAAAGCCCATCACACTGACCTCTGGATACAAAAAGCTCATTCTGTTATCCCTTAATACTGCTTCGGGTGAGACTGTAGCCTGCGCTATGCAGGTTGTTTTCGAAAGGGTTAGTAGTTAAGGTTTTGTTGGTTAGCGCAGCTAACTCTGAACCTGGGCCAGGACCCCTTAAGCCAACAATTTCATAATTAATTGTTTATGCAACATTAAATTGTTTGCTTTGGGAATCCATGACCACTAACAAAACACCTTCCTAGGATTTGTATCCTTGTCATTGCTTTATTACTAAGTTGCCAGGAAACGCAAGTTTGGGTATGGGTATGGGGACGGGTATGTCACTTTTTGAAATAGGGTGTGTGGGTTCGTCGATGGTATATATATATATATATGAAATTCAAATTATGAATTTCCAATTTTTAAATCTTCCCATTTTGAAATGTGATTCTTAAGCCACATGTTCTTTTTTGTCACTTTGATAAGGGGCTCTCTCACAATTCACAATTTTGAGAAAATGTGATTTTTAAATAACTCTTTACATATGAATCCTTTGAACAAAAAGTCATTTCATTGTCAAAATAGTATAAAATCCATAATTCCATTTGCTCTTCTCATCAAAATAGTATGAAATCCATAATTCCTTTTGCTCTTCTTTGCTCTCTTAACTCCTTAATTGAAATCCATAATTCCCTTTGCTATTCTTTGCTTTCCTATAACTCTAATATTTTCAGTCGAAATGACTCCCTTCACTTCTATGTTTTGTGCTTCTTAATTATGTTTTTAAAAAAATATGTCTAAGATCTTCCTTTTATATATTTTGACAATATCAAATGTATATTTGTTACCTCTGACACCCTTCTTCTCTTTCATAATTTTTTTGACTTTAATTTAAAGTATTTTTTCTTTTTCCCTTTTTATTTTGCTAATTAATAATAAAATGCAATTGTGCTCGTTAAATATATTAAACTAGGAAACTTGGATTTAATTGATGCACCTCTAATCCTTTTTGAAACAAAGTTTACTCCTAATTAGACCATTTAAAATGGTAGCATTGGTATTTAGGAAATTGTGGAGGTGCATTCACCCAAGATAGCCACATAAAATGAGAGCATTAGTACAAGTAGTGGTGACGTAAATGATATGTGGCAATTTATTTTTCTTGGATGGTAGCCAAATCAAGTAGCAGAAGGTATGTACTCCTTCAATGGGTATATTTTGCCATGATCTGCCTCAACGTAAAATTTTCTTTGTTTTTGTTACTTCCAAGGTAGCGGGGTAATTTACTAATTCCCATGCATAGTATCACAGTCAATTACCTCATGGGTGCGAAGAGGAATGGAATGAATATTCAATAATTATGAATTTTATTTTACCATGGTGTGCCCGTTTTTGGGGAAGCACACACCCTTTTACAGGGTACCGAGTACCCGTCACAAAGAAAGAATGCACTTTTAAATTTCAGACTATTGGGTTCTCTATACCTAAATCAGGTTTGAAAGGGTATGTTTGAGAAGAACCAGAGCTCATTTCTAGTGCTTGGGTGTGCAAATCAGGTACGGGTATGCGAATCCCACTCTTGGGTTCACATACCCCTACTTCACAACTTTATTCTCTTGGCTTACTATAATGAGATAATTTTCACCAAACATCTTCCATGAACATCTGTCTAATTAGTTGTGTAACAAGTTTCCAGTGTTGAAGAATGTCACTAGGTTCGGTCTTCATAAATAGTATTTGAGTCACAATAAAATGTATTTATCAAAAGGATGTAAAATAGTTTATTATTATTATTATTATTATGACTTATTAAAGCATAGGTTTCATGCTTGGGTCATCATGTTTTAGGTCAAAGTCTCCATTGAGGACTTTTAGGATTTATTCTGAGTTATTAGAGTCATTGTCCATTTAAAGAGACCCTTATTGGGCTTTTGAATAATGTAAAAAGAATTAATATTGAGTCAAATAGGCTATTTTTCACCTCCACACCAATTCGGCCTCAAGGAGATCAAACTAACCTCAAATTGGTTAATTCGATCTCACTAGAAGCCTATATGTCAGACCAAGAGGTAACTCCTCAAATGAGATTATGCTTATTCATTTGGGCTTTTCATAGTTATATACATGAGGGAGTGACTGTTGAGTTTCATCTCCCGATGACTCTTCATTTTCTCTTATTAATTATTTACACTATTTACAATTGTTCACCTAATCCCTATGATTAGGTATCAACATTCCCCCCTTAATCTGAAGTGATGTTGGTGAGTCCAAGCATGGTTTTGAATCTTTCAAGCTTTTCTCTTCCAAGTACTTTGGTGAAGATGTCTGCAATCTTCTAATTAGTGGAACAACGGCGAAGATGGATTGTTTTGGCCTCAACATGATGTCGAATCAAATGATATTTTGTATTGATGTGCTTTGTTCGATCATGGAACTTTGGGTGCTTGGCCAACTTTATTGCAGAGATATTGTCAATCATGAGTGGATTCGAATGTACTTGTTTTACCTGCAAATCTTCCAGAATTTTCCTGAACCACACAATTTATTTTGTTGCCTCAGTTGCAGCCACATATTCTGCCTTTGTTGTGGAATTTGTTGGAACTGATTGTTTGCGTGATCTCCAGGAGACATTGCGCAATCCAAGACTCATAGCATAACCAAAAGTAGATACCTCAGTTTCTTTGTCTCCATCGAAGTCTAAATCAAAGTATCCAATCAAGCTGAAGTCGCCCACCTATGTATACTTGAGTCCAAAGTCTTGAGTTCCTTCAAGTACTTTATAACTCTTTTTGTAGCAGACCAATGTCCCTCACAAGGCTTTTGTATAAACCCGGAGAGGATTCCAACAACAAATGAAATGTCTGGTTTGGTAGTAGTCAGGTAGTTGAGACTTCCTAAAAGCTTTCTATACTTTGTTGCATACTCAAATTCTTTTCCTTCAACGGATGTGAGCTTTAAGTTTTGTTCCATTGGAGTAGTTAGAGGACTGCATTAAGCCATACCAAACCTGTTCAACAGATCTCCAATGTACTTCTTTTGAGAAAGGAATATGGACTTCAGATGTTGAGTTACTTCAATACCAAGATAGTAATGAGCATAGCCCAAATCAGTCATTTCAAAACCTTTCCTCAATTTCTTATTATGGATGCAATATAGCTCTCATTGTTCCCTTCCATCAAAATATCATCTACATATACCACAAGATATGCAACTATTTTGCCAACTTTCTTGACAAACAAAGTTGCATCATCAAGATCATAATGTTTGAAATTAAGTTTCAGAAGATGCTCAGTTAGTTTTTCATACCAGGCTCGCGGTGCTTGTTTGAGGCCATAAAATGATTTCACAAGTTTTCATACTTTATGTTCATGTCCTTTCACAACAAATCCTTCAGGCTGGGACATAAAACCATTCTCTTTTAGATCTCCATTCAAGAAAGCAGTTTTTACATCCATTTGATGGACTTTCCAACCATTCTAAGCTGCTAGGGCAAAGAGTGTCTGGATGGTAGCCCATTTTTCTGTGGGGGAAAAGGTATCCTCACAATCGAACCCTTCCTTCTATGCAAAACATTTTGCCACAAGCCTGGCTTTATGCTTGTCAAGTGAGCCATCAACTTTATACTTGTTCTCGTAGACCCACTTGCAGCCAATTGCTTTGGTTCCCAATGGACGATCAACCAACTTCTAAGTGCCATTCTTTATCAAGGCATCATACTCCTTTTGCATCACTTCTTTCCATTCATCATGAGAAGAGACTTATTTGAAGGAAATTTGTTCAAAATCTGTAGACAAATTCAATTCACAATCATAAGAAACATCCATATCAACAACAAGTGAATGAAAGTCATCTACATCACCTCCATTTTTCCGAGTTGAATTTCTAGTTCCTGCCTTTCCAACCTCATCAGGATGAACACTTTCAAGTGTCTTTGTCAGCCACTTTGGGGGACCTTTCTGAGATGGTCCAAGTTGCTCGGTTGATTGAGTTGTGACTGAATCAAGATCAAGTCTCCCAATTCTATCAGTCACATCACTCAAAGTATCATCAGTGGTTGGAGTTTCATGTAGGGGAGAGAGTGCTTCAGAAGAAGATTCCATAGGTTGATATAGTATAAGAATACCTCCTTCAAGATGTGGAATATGGTTATCAAATTCTTGAAATGATTTTGCATTTGCGAATCTATCCAAGGATCAAGTTTCCGCTCAACAACATTGTCAACTTTGAATGATTCAAGAAATATTACATCTCTAGATACAACAAACTTCTTATTGACTTCATCATAGATACAATATGATTTGGAAGTGTTTGAATACCCCAAGAAGACACTTACGACTCCTTGCACCAAGTTTGTTTCTATGTACCTTTGGTATCAAGGCATAACAGGTGGAACCAAAGACCCTGAGATGCTTTACCAAAGCAATGTGCCCATACCACATTTCATAAGGAGTCTTGTTTCTAATAGCATTATATGGAAATCTATTCTTTACATATACAACACATAGAACCGCATCAGCCCAAAACATCAATTCCACATTCTTGAAAAACATCATGGAGCGCACCATATTTAATATTGTCATATTCATTCTTTCAGCTACTCCGGTCCGTTGGGGATTATAAGGCACAATTGTATGATGCTTTATCCCATGTTGGCAAAGATAGTTTTCAAATTCATTTGAAGTGTATTCTTTTCCATTATCAGTTCGAATAGAGCCAATATGATATTGTGCATCATTTTCAATCCATGTATGAAATTTCTCGAATGTTTGAAAAGCATCAGATTTGTTCTTCAATAAATAAACCCAACACATTCTGGTGTAGTCATCAATAAATTTCATCATATATTTATTTCCATTTGCAGAAGGAACATGCATTGGTCCACATAAATCCGAATGAATGAGTTCAAATTTTCTGTGTTCTGGAATGTGAATCATGAAAAGACTGTTTTCTATGATTTCCTAGAATGGAAGCATCACATTGCTTAAGTTTCCTAGGAATTGTAGGCAAACCAGTAACACCATTTTTATTCAACAAGCGGAGGCTGTCATAGTTCAAGTGTCCAAATTTAGAATGCCATAATAAACTTGATGGAAATGTACCTTCATCATAATGAGAATTGTATGAGAAACTTTGTGCACGAGCAGAGGTACCCTGCAGCTTGAGAACCGTTTCTTCTTCTATCCCCATCATGACAAGTGAGTGATCTGATGCTTTTCTCACCTCAACCTTGCCATCAAACATATGAATGGAGTTTCCTTGTTGGTGGATGTGGACCAAGGACAACAAGTTTCTCCTCAGCTGTGGGAGATATAAAACATGATGCAGAAGAAAGTCTGGAAGACCAGGCAATTTAAGCCCGATTGTGCCAAGCCCTCATGGCTTGAGTTTTGATTTGTCTGCAAAGTATACTGCTTCATCAACATTGTCAATAAATTCTTAAAAAAAATGTTTTCTAAAAGTCATGTGGCAAGTTGCTCCTTAATCAAGCAACCAATCATTTTTCCAAGAAGCAAGTGAAGCATTAAATAAGTCTTCATTTACTCCAATATTACATTGTGCCACAACATAGTGAGCGGATTCAAGTGCTTTACCTTTCTCTTTTTCATTAGTTTTACCTTTGGGTTGAATTCTTTCCTACTCAATTTTGTCCTAAGGCAACTTGCAGGTGGATGCATCATGTGATCCATCTATATTGCAACATATGCAATGCAAATATGACTTTTCACCTTGAGAGTGTCTGCCCCCTTGCCTCTGAAATTTCTTCTTGCTCTTCCTCTTTGACCACCTCTTCCTCTGGAATAATATTGAGCAAGATTATTCTCTCTATGTGCAATAAACACAACCTCTTCAGAAGATTGAGGAGTTTTCTTCTTCCCAAAAGCTTTCTCTCTTTCAACAATTTTTTTCACAAGGGAGTCAAAGGTAATTTTTTTGAGGTTTCCATTTGCTTGCAATGACTCAACATAATTTGAGTAAGTGGGATAAAATGCCTTAACAAAAGTTATCAGAGGAATGCCCAGTTCAACATTAGTGACTTTGATATCATACATAATAGATTTTACTTCTGATGCAAGAGCAAGAGGATCATCATTTTGTAATTCAAGGCTGAACAATTTAATCATGAGTTGAACAACTTTAAGTGCAGAGTGTGAGTCATAGAGTTCCTTCAGTTTTTGTAAGGCTTCGAAAGCATTTGAAAATGGTGAAATATGGCGACTCACCTCTTCATTTGCTGATGCTACAATCAAGGCATAAGCCTTGCTATTCTTATTTTCCAAAATGGCGAATTCCTTGTTTGAGGTAGGCTGTTCTGGTTCTTTGTCTCTTTTTCAAACACACACTCCTTTCCACAACTCATTAAAAATGAGAGTGTGTTTGATTTTCTGTGACCATTATGGATAGTTCTCCTTGCCGGTGAGAACCACTCCCACAATAGATATCAGTGAACACATTTAAAAAATATGTGTATTGTAAAAATACTTTTGCTGCTAATGTAAAAGAAAAATTGCACCTCTAGTGTTAAAAAATGCAGCTCTGGTTGTAAAAAAATACAAGTTTAATGTATATAAAAAAGGTATATATGAGGGAGGGGTTATGTGGTGGAGGGGATATCTGAAATATGTGGTGGTGAAGGTTATATGCAGGGAGGGCTTATATGGGGAGGCACAATGAGATATTAAAAAAATTGTGATATCACAGTTATACATCACATATTTCACAGTTAATGGGCCAACATAATGGGAGAGAAGAGGAGAGTGCGTAACTCGGGAGTGGTATGGCCACACAACATATATAACAGGCAGGGAGCACTGCAAAGTTTTATAAAAACGTAGAGGGGAGGGTCCAGATGGGAGTAACGCCAACGTGGGAGGTATGGAGCGACAACTTTTACAGGCAACAACGTTGCTAGCAATGTTTACATGCAACGTATATATGTGGAGAGGGGCAACGCATTTATATGGAGTGGAGGGAACTGCTGGCAGCCTCACAAAACAATGCGCTGTGAAGTTTTATAACGCGAGCAAGGAGGTATGGAAACACTGCAAGCCTGGCTACGTGTGAGATACTAGGTATTGGGACCCTCATATACAATGAAGAAATGCAAGCGGAGGTTGTGTGAGAGAGATGCTGCAAGAGGACGCTGTGTTCCCATTACTCGCTGTGCCTCCCCGTGCTCTCAACCATACACAACGTTAATAAATCCTCTTGTTAGATACTAGAGAGATACTACTTTCATATGACACTCAACTTCCATACCAACAAGAAAATTGTTGAGGAAGTTTCCATTATTCCCTCCAAACGTCTCAGAAACAAAATCACTGGATTTTCAACGCATTTGAGGAAACATATTAAAAAAGGGTCTGGTGAGAGGAATCTCGCTGAAGCTTGTAGCGTTGACGAAGAGAGGTTTGGTTCTTTGATGAGAGGTTGAGGAATTTGTATTGGCAGAAGACAGACGTGTCAGGTTGCAGAAATGCAGAACATAGGCAAAATAGGAAGATTAGACAGATGGGAGTTACAAGGCCAGGAATGCTAAAAATAGAGCTAGCTCTGATACCATGTCAGGCCAGGAGGTAACTCCTCAAATGAGATTATGTTTATTCATTTGGGTTGTTCATAGTTATATACATGAGGGAGTGACTATTGAGTTTCATCTCCTGATGATTCTTCATTTTCTCTTATTAATTATTTACACGATTTACAATTGTTCTCCCAATCCCTATGATTAGGTGTCAACACTATATATTGAAGCAGTTCGAATTCATTTGGAGCACACTCTCTTACTCAAGTTCGATATCCAAGAAGAGGAGTTGGAAAAGTGAGAAGTTGGAAAAGGAGGCTAAAATAAGTGCAAAGTTGGGGAAGAAGGAAGAAAAGGTCAAGATCAAAGTTTTAGTCTATCTCTTTCTCTCTCATGTGGATTCATCTAGGGGATCGAAGTCTCTCTTGTCAAGTCGAAGTTGCTGCTACTGCTGCTGCCAGTTGCTGGGTCAAAATTGCTGTTGCAAGTTGTTGCTACAAGGTCGAAGTTGTTTATGAAGGGTTATCATTTGCAAGAAGGAAGAAATGTTTGAATTGGTGTGGAGGAAGTCAGTGTCTAGGTCAAGAGTCTTGGATTATCTTAGGAAGTTATTAAGGAAGAGTTGTTGACTAGGTTTTCCCCTAGATAGGGGTTTTTTCCTAGATGTTCGCCTATATCTAGTGTCTGTGATGTTTGTGCTATTGTTTTGGTAATTTCTTGATGAACTAAAAGATAAAAGAACATAAAGATAAGAAAGTCACAAGTAATTATCTATATAAAGAAATTTTTTCTGCCTTTCTGATTTTCTAACATCCAGGAGGGAGAGCACTAGAGTAGGAATATGCATAAGGGGGACATGTGGGACCACCCATAAATTTTAGGAAAATTAAATGGGAACATGGGACATTGATGTCCCTGTCTCTAAAATTACAAATTATAAAAATGATAATGATAAATACCAACAATAACAATTCATAACATGCAAATTCATCATTGTGCAATCTAGAGGAAATGTTATAATCTTGCTAATTATGAAATCTTGAAAAATGTTGAATTTTGAATGGTATATGAAATTCAAATTTCTCCATAGGAAGTTTCACACGAGGCATAGAATAGATGGTGACAGGGTGTTCTCTTAATGTATTCCGTGATGTGAAAGTCATTGGTTCGAAACTCCATGGGAAAAAATCTAGCCATATTAAGAGCTGGTGTGGCCCAAGCCGGGTGTGATCCTTGAGTCATTTTAACGGATTAGATTCTCCTAGGCCATGGCTACTCAAGCGACAGGTTAAGCGTGCTAGTGATCTCATGACTCACATAACCTATAAAATGAAAAACAACTTTCTCCATATGAAGTCTGATGAGGTTGGAACCACTCTCATTGTTAATGATCACATTATAAAATGAAGTAAAAGTGTGCATTGAATTTAAGAATTTAATATTACTGTTAACTATAAGGGTCTTATATTCCTCAAAGCTCCATCCATTTGTTTTTTCTGTCTAGATGGGTTGTTATACAAAAAATCTAGGGCCTAGAGTGCTTAGGCATTCCTCTTTTTTTTTTTTTGGGGGGGGGGGCACTTAGATGCCATCCTTTTGGGGAAATGCATCCCTCACACTAGGGAAATGTTGCCCCATGCATTTCCTTCAGTTTCCTCCAAAGGGAGACTACTGAGGCAAATCTTCCCCTAATGTTAGTGTTGAAAATCCTAGTAAAGTAGACAATAGAAACTCAAGAAACCATCCCAAAAACACACACAAACAAGGTAAACTATAATTTACTAGATAGGAGACCTACTTGGAGGTTCGACTTTTGTAGTAAAATAATTTTCCCCTTCTTTCACAGTCGTTGAACTTGAGGTCTGCAACTAAGACATGAAAATAACCAAACAAAGGAGAATCAAAGCATACATGTATTCATAATGCCAATTCAATCAAATATCAATGCATAGAATGGAAATTAATCACATACAACAATAAGATTTAAAATAAAATGTGTTTCTTTATTATTTAATAGCAACAATGATACAAACACATATACCTTCTCCTTGTTGCACAAAATGCACAGAACCATACTCCAGATTTCCCCTGCCTGGGCCATTGAAGGTCTCCTCCTTTAGTCTTATGCTCTGAAAGGCGACGAAGTAATCAATCACGATATAGGAGGACGATACAGAAGACAAGGAAACTAGGGTTCCCTGAGGGGAAATTCTTAAAAGAACACAATAAGACATACTTAGATTATACGAAATTAGCTAGACCTAAGCTGCTTATGGAAAACAATGGTTTTTATTATACCAATGACATCCTTTTATACCACCAAAAATTGGTTGGGGTGGTTAAGGTGTGGGTTGTTGCAATTGGGTTTCGGTGTAACCCATAAATCTCGCCTGAAAATGCACAAAATCAACATATTTAAAATTTTTGGGTTTATTTTGTAGGCATACACGAGTTGTTTTTATGGGACTCACATATAATACATGATTTTTTTTTTTTTTTATAAAGGTTGTGGACATAAGAAATATGTCAAAACAATAAGTGTGTATGGATTTCAAAGTGTTTTTTAAAGTCTTTTCAAGGAACATCAAGTCTTCCATAGGAAATAAAGGAAATAAATAGGCCAATAGAGCATCACAAAGCAGAGTATGGAAAAATATGCTATAATAGATACCCCCTAATGCACAAGGCCAAAAGGGTGGATTATTTCCAATATGCATTATGTATAATTTGGACGACGCTATTAGGAAGACCCAGGAGGAGTTCACTAGTTGGAAGATCGAACAATACTTGTGAGAGAAAATAGAAAAGACAACTCATGTCTCAAGTTGGGCATACCCATGCTCAAACAAGGGAAAGTAGGTCTACCAAGTCAAGTATTTTTCGGATCCACATACACATATATATGAAGTGATAATCATGGTCATGGAGAAATACATAGTGGAGCCATGTCAAATTGATCATAGTAGTGAATAATACACAATAGAGTTATGTCTCAATAGATAAACTCATAAGCAATTTGGAGCATAGTGAAGTAAATAACTGATTCTTTAGAGAAGTGCCAAAGACATGCATAAAGGAGTGGCACTTTCCAACAACTTGGGTGCAAACATATAAGATTCCATTGAACTGAGAAGCAACATAACAAGATGGGTGTCATTATCAGGAACTGAGGAGACTGGCAAGTGAACATAGATGCTGACAAAACCCGAGGTATTCAAAATTGATCGTCGAAGATACATTTCAACACAATGGTAATACATGAGTTGAACTCAACCATGTGAGAAATTGTTTGATTACTAGACATTGATGTATATAGTTAACAAACATGAGACTGCCTACTGATAATGATAATGGGCATCAAGATACCCAATGCAAGATAACAAGTGTGAATAAAGGTGTTGAAGTTGAACACTTGAAAGAATATATCGAGTAGGGGATAATGATATATTTCCACTGTCAATGGTGAGAGAATCTATAGATAACGATTGTAAACCCCAATGTACTATTTTTTTATTATTATTATATTTTCTTCCTAGAGAAATGAGTTAGAGTTGATGGAAAAATATTCGATGAAGGAGGACATTAGGGCTTTCCCTATAAACTAACATGAGTGTAACCAGAAGGCCAATAATATGGAAGAAATTGTATGAAATAATGAATGGACCACTTACGATTACGAATCTTGCATGTAATACATAGAATAACACATGAAAGAGACCCTTTGAATAACAACCAATGATGAAAGCTCATGATAGAGGCAAGGAATCCACCAATAAGGTCAAATGGAAACTAAGGTAATGCAAAAATACCAACGTGTGATAATGTGAGTTGATGTAAATAACAAGGAAAACCACCAAATCAAATACAAATAATGAAAATCAATGCTATGCACAAGGTCATCTATCAATCATGGAAATACAGTTAGGGTGCTACTCTAGGTCTACTCTTAGACTAATTTGTTGAAGTTGATAAACACAAGCTCGTCAGTAGGAAGTCAATGGGGACCTTCCATACTAACTCGACTAGATGATTGAGATAATTTGATATTGAAAGTGACTTGAGAACCAATAATGATCAACACACTGAGTCAAGAAACATTGCATAATGGACAACACAAAGTTGGCTTCCCTTGAACATAAGCACGACATAAACTCAAGAATGAACAATGTTTACGTTTGCGACACAATAGGCATTAATATTCTTTCCATATGATTGGAAGAGTAACCAACCAAAGATGTAACAAGACTAAAAATCAAGGTTTGGTTTCCAAATGGCCATGCTAACCATCCTGATGATGATAAGGCTCATAACTTGGTGCTTTGTTCAAGGGTGAAATGACTAACACTATTTCCATACATGGACACAAAAAATCTCTTCCCATCCTCTCTCTTTTTTTTTTTTTTAAATATTTTTTTCCCATTTTTTTCATAGCATAAAACACTATAAAATAATAAAATAATGCTTTGCTACAAAAGAGGGAATGAGTGTCATGAACAAGCAAACTAGTTTTAGTGCTTGGAACATTCCTATGCTTAATGCATGGTAAAACATGCAGGATATGAACATTGAGGGAATAATCCCCTATGAGATGAGGTTGTCAAGTCGAAAAGGAAATAAATGCAAGGCTTGTACTTTCAGAAAAATGCATTGACATATGGCTTATAAAAGAGAGCAACCTAGAATTGGCGTCAAGCTTCGAAAAACACAAGAAATCAATATGAAATGCAATGGTACAACTTAACCTTTTTGGGAGCCTCTAAGGTATAGATCAAAATAAGAGAAAGGAATAAGTATGTGGTTTCGACACAAAGTCATGATGGGACTAAAGAGGATTCTCGAGCCTAAGAATTGGTAGCAGCATGTGCACCAAATGGCGAGTGAGGTGCTAACTAGAGTGCCCATGTTAAGTAGGCTCTACTACTAAGTTACGACACATAAAACGATGGGTGGAAGAAAATTTTTACAAAATAGCGGGGTCAATCCTATCACGAGGTACTGATCTAAAATGATCATATGTTAACACTGGTGTAGAATTGATTATGCTATTAATGAATAGAATGTTAACTGAAAGTGCTGAAATCGTGAGAACTTCTTAAGAAGATTGACTTTACGACAGTTGATAAAACATAAGTAAGATGCAAAAAAGGAGTGAAAACAACAAAAACACACTGATACCAGACAAAAATATTGATTATGGAGTTCGTCCCTGCTAGATTACGTCTCCAGGTCTGCTTTCAAGATGGGCGACCGCTTTATTAGGATTGGAACCAAGGAGGTAGTTTACACAGAAAATTGACCAAACTGAATGTGCAAACAGGCACTTCTAGCGACTATCATAAGAAAGGTCTCTGAACTAGCTTTCCAACACCTGTCACAATTCCCAATTTCGACTCCCGATGCTCCTGTTATACTAAAAACAAAAACAATCTCTAACCTCCAGAATCTGCATACAAAACTTCAAAACCACTCTAATGCACTTCAATGAGAAAACTGCCTTTTTAAAAACCTGCAAGTACACTCAAACCTCCTCAGGCTGAATTTGGGATGAATGAGTTGCAATCTGGGGTTGTTTGGGTCTCGGTCTTGTCACTGTTTGCCACCCAGGATAACCTTCATGGTCCTTTAATTTATATTAAAAACAAAATTGTAACAAAAATCCCATTTTCGGACTTTGGGTTATCGCAAACTGCTGGCGGTCATTAATATGCACAGAGTTGGTAACGGTTGGCATGTGACCAGTGGGGTCTAACTGGTTTTGGATACCTGACGGTTATCCCCTAACGACACAGTAACAAACCCTGATCACATGCGCATTCTCCACTGGCAGTTTTCATTCCAATGTGGTTTCATTGCTGACGGTCTACGGTTATAGTTGTTTGTTCACATGGTTGTCACTGCCCGGTTACCATTGCTTCGGTCTACGTGACTCTGCCTGGTTAGTGTTTCTTTGTTCACATGGTTACCACCACCCGGTTACAATTGACGATCTATGGTGACTCTGGCGGTTACCACAGCGCTGTTCACATGCTACTACCCCTGCGGTATTCTCCCGTGTGGTTTCGCTGTGGTTAAGACTGCGGGTGGTTTATTACATTGTTTTGTAATGTTTAACGCATATATGTATGCCGAGGGATGAGAGCTTAAGAGTAGGGTTTTTGTAGTGTATTGAAATGTGGTTTAATACATAGGTTTAGGACTGCGGTTAGGGTTTAGGTTTGAGACTTAGGTCTTTTGTTTTTTTATTACAATGTTTGAATACAAGTTTTCCCCAACTTGAAACATCATGTTACCCAAAACCCTTTTACACAAATTGTCACTATGTGACATCAAACCCAATGACCACATCGTTGACCCACACATCACTGACGACGACAAAATGATGTTGACGATGAACTGAACCTGACGATGAACTGACGAGATCCTCTTGGATCAATCCTCTCCACTTGAAAGCTTTTGGACCACAAAAGTTTGATTTAAGCAGATATCAGGTGAGGGTACAATTTCCTCACTTTTCTAACTTCTATCCACCTTTCCTTGCTTGAATTCATGCCCTTGAGTCCTATGCAAAGATATTCAACATATCCATGCCTCGAAGATCGAATCTTCCTGTCCAAGATGATATCTTCTTGCAACTCATTCATATACTCAGGTGCCAAATCATCAATAGTCAGAATCTGTGTATCTTCCTCGGGATCCATGATCATCAGAGGTTCATACAATTTCAGATTTTCCACAAATACAACTGAGTAAATTCGCATGTAAGGAGGTATATTTAATCGAAAAGCATTATTTCCAATATTTTCCATAATCTTGAAAGGGTCATACCCGATAGGTTTCAGTTTCTTACCTTCTCCTTTAAACCTGTCTTTACTGATATACAACCATACCTGATCACTGAGCTGAAAATGATGATTGACTCGATGCTTGTCATGGCGCATTTTATACTTGGCCTGACTCTTCCCTAACTGATCCTGCACTGTTGCATGTATCTGTTGTATCCATTGAATGAACTTAACTGCTTTGTTCGCATCATCATGTTCACCCACTTTATCCTCTTCACCAAACATGAAATCCATTGATGACTTCGGTAGATACCCAAAACATGTTTCAAATGGCGATCGATTAGTGGATAAATGTAAGGCTTGGTTGTAAGCATGCTGCACATAAGATAAAGATTCATCCCACAATTTAGGATGTTTACTGCAATACTCTCAGAGAATATGTATGAATGTTCTGTTAACGACTTCAGTTTGTTCGTCGGTTTGTGGATGAAAAGTGGTGCTCTTCTTCAGCTTTGTGTCCATGAGTTCCCATAAAGTAGACCAAAATTGTCCTACAAAATGAGTATCTCGATCAGAAATAATAGAAGTAGGTAACCCAAAATGAACCCATACCTGATTGAAGAACATCTTTGCAATCTGTTCAACTGTCACTTTCTTTTTGCATGGAACACGAATACACATATTGCTGAATTTGTCAACCACAACGTACAGGTAATCATTCCCTTTCCTAGACATAGGAAGTCCTCCAACAAAATCCATGGATATACTGTCCCATGGTCGCAAAGGAACTATAAGTGGCATGTATAAACTAATATTTCGATTGCCTGGTTTGCTGGTCGAACATATCACACATCCTTTAATGTATTTGGCAACAATTTCATACATACGAGGCCAGTAACAATACCTTTGAACTTGTGCCATTGTTTTGCTTACTCCAAAATGTCCTGAAATGCGAGAAGAATGTGCTTCCCGGATAACATGCACTCTTTTTGTCTGTGGTATGCATAACTTACCCAGATGATATAACAACCTGTCATGAACATGATAATTGATTTCTTCCAACTGAGCACCATGAGTTAGTGATTCATAAATATCTTTGAAATCGACATCCGTACTATATTGTTCTATATAACTTTCATGCTTTAAAGAACTACTATGTAGTACTACGAAAGCATTCAAAGATGGTTTAGATAACATATTAGCTACTTTGTTTGTGACACCTTTCTTGTACTTAATTACTAAGTGAAATTGCTGAAGAAATCCCATCCATCTGTAATGACGAGATTGTTACAACTTAGTTTGAGACTATAAGTAATGAGGCGAATGATGATCTGTGTGAATCAATGTTTCCTTACCCATTAAATAATGTTTCCATTTCTTAAGACTTTCAACCAAAGAAAATAGTTCTTTATCATATGTTGGATAATTCATTATTGCCTTAGAAAAAGTTTCTGAATGAAAACAAATTGGTTTCTCTTTTTGAAGTAAGATTGCACCCATTGCATAACCACTAGCATCTGTTTCAATTTCAAATGGTTGTTGAATATTTGGTAAAGCGAATATTGGTGCTGCGACTATTTTCTGCTTAAGTGTATCAAAAGTTTTTTGTTGTTTACCTCCTCACTGAAAGGGAACTTTAGA
The DNA here is from genome assembly GCA_000404065.3 of Pinus taeda. Lineage (NCBI taxonomy): Eukaryota > Viridiplantae > Streptophyta > Pinopsida > Pinales > Pinaceae > Pinus > Pinus taeda. The sequence continues at coordinate 229,020 of APFE031213118.1, read as the reverse complement.
ACCTATCAAAGCATGTAATGGTGAAGCAATAAAAAAAAATGAGCAACAAATTTTCTCCAATACTGAATTGCACCTAAAAAAATTCTAACTTCAGTCACATTCTGTGGCCTTGGCCACTTAACAATCACATCGATTTTAGCTGGATCTATTTTTAAACTTCCACCTCCAACTATGTAACCAAGATAATTTAGTGAAGTTTTCCCAAACTCACATTTGGAAAGTTTAAGGTATAACTTTTCTCTATGCAATACTTTGAACACCTGCTTAACATGCTTAACATGTTCTTCTATAGTGGAACTGAAAATCAGAATGTCATCTAAGTAGATTATGACAAATTTATCAATGTATGGGTGGAAAACATCATTCATAACCCGCATGAAAGTTGCCGGTGCATTGCACAAACCAAAAGGCATTACCAACCATTCAAATAGTCCCTGTCTAGTTTTGAATGCAGTGTTCTAGATGTCATTTTGTGCTATGCGGATTTGATGATACCCTCTTCTTAAATCTAACTTAGTGAAATAGACATCATTTTTAAGTTGATCAAGTAAATCATCTATCCTGGGAAGAGGATACCTATTTTTGATTGTTATCTTGTGTAAGGCCCTGAAGTCGACACACATTCTCCATGTCCCGTCTTTCTTAGGAACCAAAATTATGGGTGAGCCACATGGAGATGAACTAGGTCGAATAAAACCTTTTTCAACCAATTCTTGTATTTGTTTCTTTATTTCTTCGTTCTCTATAACTGATAGGCAATACATTCCAATATTAGGAAGAGGGGCATCTGGAATTAATTGTATTTCATGTTGATTTTCTCTTTTAGGAGGAATATTTTTTGGTTCCTTAAATAGATTTTGAAAAGAATCTACCACTTTAACCAATCTATTTTGAACTGAGATTCACAACCTGAAAAGACAACCCGTCAATGCTTACGCTGTTCTTTCACAACCATAAGTACATATTTCTTACTTGAACTTATTAATCTCTTCATCTGATTAACTGAAACTAAATCCAAGTGTGTTTTAAGTTTATGTGCCTTGACAATAAATTCAATCCCATCTTTCTTAAGATGATATTTATTCTCTTTCCCATAAAACACTGCATCACGATCATAGAGATGTAGAAATTTCACCTGTAGAACAAATCGATATATGCAATGTACTAAAGCATAATACTTGTTCTACTTCTACAAAACATTAAGTGGAAGCATAATCGAATTCATGAGCAACATCAAGTAGAAACATGCATAACTGATCAAGAGAAATAATCACACAGAACACAAGATATATCGAGGGGAAAGCACTAGCATAAAACCCCAACCATGTATTATTAATCAAGTGGAAATCCTCTTCACAATACAAAAAGAATTAGCTCTCAAGCTATCATGCTTTCTCTGTACTCTGATGATCTTCAATCACAAGATAAAAATCATGGACTACCTAGGCCTAAATATATAGGCCACAAGTCCTCCAATCTCCTATAATTGATCATTCTCCATGCAAGGAATACTTACTAGAAATATCCAAGAATCTGATAGTACATTGCCCCACATCTGATCTCAACTAGGTCTCTGACAGAATTGACATGCAATAGTTATCCATGAGTGAATTCTGAGTTATTTAAAATAATAGTTGTCACATGCATGCAAGCATTAACAAACCATATTTTATTATTTTAACAACTTGTTAAAATAATCTAACTGAACTTGACTAGTTAGAACTAGGTCAACTGATTCTCTCATTATAGAACTCATACTTATTCCCTCAATGAGTGGAGGAAACTCATGGGCATGCTCACAAAGACTTCAAATTCGAATTTCCTTAACTAATTAACTCAACTGAATTAATTAATTAATATTTCCAACAACTGTTAAGACCAAAATTGATTTTACTTCTTATAGATAGACTAGGGACTGTTATAAATAGGAAGGGACCCAGAAATGCTATTTTTAGAACTTTCTATTTTTATCAGTTTCACCTCTCACCCAATGTGGCCAATGACCTCACTGGCCAAAATGCTATTTTTTGATGTGCTATTTTTAGTAGGTCTATTTTTAGCACATTCTAAATTTAACATTTCTTGTTGCACATTTTTCAACACAAAGATCATGTGTCCTTGAGGGGAGTAGATTTTGTTGTTATATTTCACTTCAATGGAATCTTTATTCCCTAGGGGAGTCCCTTTCTAGTGGATCTCTTTTAGGAAAGTGCACTTAAACTTGTTCTAAACAAAATTGCAATACTCATGGGCATCATGTAAATTTAAAAATAAATTTCAAATGGTCTCTTGTTGGTCACAAGAAAGATATGCATTCTCTATGAAACTTGTGGAGAGTAAATGTTAATCTAATAAATTACATTCACATTAAATTAGGGTTTTTAATATCATTGAAAGAAATTTTTATTATCCATTTTCTTCTAGGGTCAATAAAGTCTCATTGATTTTCCTAAAATGAGAAAGGGGCTATAGGGGATTGATATAAGAACTTGGGCCTATAAATACAAATAGGTTTATCATATCTCAATAACCCATCTCTCAAGGTCCCCTCAGACTTTGTGTATTAAACTTGAAAATGCCCTCTTCCATAATTACCTTTCGAACTCATATTTGTATTACATTGTTTCTATTGTCTCATATGCCATTTCATATATTGTGTTGGCATGATGCAAGCTAATTTTTCCCTCTCATAATACTTTAGTTGCAGTGAAAATTTGGAAAACAAAAATTTATTTGCGAGTTATTATGTGTACATGTACCATTTTTTCTCTCTTTTTTAGTTACAATAATGAGAATAATTGTATTAATTGATAAATATAGGCTCGTAATCCTAAACCAAAATGATCCTTCAAAGAGTAATACAACCAATAATAAGAATGCAAGGGTCTTTGCAGGTGGATACCTCCTAATAGAGCCCCAAAATTAAACAAAATTTGCATTACATATATAGCCCAGTTTAGAATTGTAGAAAATTCAAGTGTGTTATAGCCCCTTTAGTTTTAGTTTGTTTTACACATCATTGTTTAATGCCCAACCCCATTGTTCATTTACACATTAAAACACGAATATAAAATTGCAACTAAAACATTGCTAGGCTATCACTACTCTTTTTCTCCCAGCTAATAATAAAGACAAGCATGCACATAAAATCATGAACAATGATATTTTTGGTTAATTTTCGACGAAGATAGAAGAACCACAAAAGGGAAAACTAGTTCGAAGGAGGATTTTATTTTCTAATTTCATAGGATTATTTAAAACATTAATTACATCACACAAAGTACTTATCTATCCCTATTTTTATCAAGGAAATTGTGCCACAGATGTGGAAACTTGTGCACAAGTTCAACAATCTTTGTGTTGAAGTTTGTGCCACATTTTTCTCTTCTCTACTTGGAAAAACATGCCACTACCATACTTCTAGATATTGAATTTCATGTCACTGAAAGTACTCTCTTCCCACCATATTTGGTGCTATAGACTTGCAAACTCTGCCTCAAAGTGCATGCTACATGCCCACATATCTCTCCTTATTTTTTGGGCCTGTGCTTCTCCCTAAAAATACGTTGAGCCTCCTCTATTTTTGGGCTTGTGAAACCTCTGAAAGATATGTAGGATCTCCTCAAACTAATCATTAGAATTGACTTCTATACCTTGGTCGACATGCTAATTTCTAGCCTAAAAGCTCAGACAAGTTTTCATTCAGATGCGTGTATACTCTTAAAGTCTGAAACTTGAGGTTGTTTCCCTTGGTGTTGTGCATTCTCTCCTCCAGCATAATCTATCTAAACCTCCATGCTCTCTCCTCTCGTTCTTTCTCTTCTACAACACTTGCATATGAAGAATAATTAACCTCTTTTTCATTTTCCTCCTTTTTAGTCTAATAATGATGAGAAGTGTAACAACCCCTCGTTAAAATTTCATGTAATAAAAGTTAATAAAGGAAAATAAGACCACGGTTAAGGGACACATATTCCAAGCTTAATGTTGGGCAAAACATCCTAGTTTGGGTGTTCATTTTGGTAATTATGGCTAAAGGAATTTGGTAAAGGCAATGGCAAAGGATTTGGAAAGGAAAAATGGAATTTTTGGCACATTTGTTTATGAGGAGGAGGTCACAGGCTACATGTGAGGATTAAATTTAATGAAAATAATGGAAAATAAAGAAAATAGAGACCTCATGAATAAAAATGCTTACGAGCATCAGTTGGCAAGCTTTTGTTCAGGCTTGGTTAGTGTAACTTTTTGTCAATTCAGTTTTGGAGCTCTCTCATTATTCTCTTTCTCACACTCTTGGACACACAGAGTTTTCTTGGAGCATTTTAGCTTTGGAGCAGGGAAGGGAAAAACGAACATAGGAAGGACAAGGAAAACAAAGGAATGCATAGAGCAAGGAAGGAAGAGCATGATAAAGAAGATTCAGCTGGAATACTTCCAAGTAACATATTGCATGTGTGATTTCCTAGTTGGTTTTGACATGTGTGGCTTTGCATGTTGGTATTTGGTTCTCTAGCTGTTGATGGCATGGTCTTGTTGGGTTATGACAATGATTTTCAGCCTTACCTTGCCTTTTTCTGGATGTTGAAAATGCAACAAGATGATGGAGCTTAGTGAAAAGAAGTCGCCTTCACTAAGTGTGCCCGCTGGCTATTTTTGGCGCAAAGTCTATTTTTAGACTATGTCTATTTTTAGACATATGGATCATGGTCTATGAGTTGCAGGATGCTATTTATGGATGATTGGTCATGTTGGTAAAAATAGATGGACTTCTATTTTTAGACACATGTGCGGAGTCTATTTTTAGACTGCCAGGCTAAAAATAGAACAGTCGAATATTATTAGCTCTTAATAATATTTAGACTATAAACATTATCTTATCCTATTGCAGCACTTCAGTTCGAGCCACGGATGTGGCACATGCAACTGACAGAAGGAAATATGTTCTTCTTATGGGTTACTTGAGCTATTTCATGAAGGACTTCAATTAGAACTTCAATGATTGAGTTCTGTGGAGTTGAATGAGGAGTTGATGGAGTTGTGCTCAGTTTGACTTAGTTGAACTAGTTGTATTTAGTCTAACTGATCAATAGACTAAGTGATGAGTGGTGTGAATTAGTTATTAATTAATTCACTAATTATTAACTCATAAAGCAACTGAAGAATAAATCAGTTAACTCAGTGCATGGACAATTCAGTGGAGACAAGTGTTAGAGGTGAGTGATATGGCAAGACACCTGTTATTTTGACTATTGGTTGTTGCAGTGATTTGCACAATCAATGGATTGAGTATTGCCAATGAGGATTGCGTGGTATATCCAAGGGAAATATGAATTTGGATCATTCATTCATCAGTATTCTCATGCAGGATTGTGCAGTGGAGGCAGACAAGCAGCGGAGGAGATTTGAACCTGTGATTGATTCAAATCTGAGCTAGTTTGTGTGTAACAAGTGGAGATATTACTGAGTACTTGTGAGGAGTATTGTACTATGTATTTTTACATGTTCTCAATCAATATAATATATAGATAGTTGAGGGGTTTTCAGCTTTATGCTTTCCCTAGGTACATACGGTGTTGATATGTGTGATTGATGCTTCAATGTGCGCATGCGAATGTTTCTTAATACTACTAAATTGATGATCAACGTAGAGGAGGTTATGTATTATGCATGTATTCCGCAATTAGTGTATAATCGGGATAATCGTTGTGAATAAGTGTCATATTATTCAAAATTTCTACACTAAATAGCCATGGTGTGATGGGATTGTTTCTCGGTTTTGAGCTTTGGAATTGCTGGATGGTTTTGGAATCTCGGGTGAAGGTAGTCTCAAGAAAATTCCCAAAGGCCTAGGAATCCCTTGACCACTTTTGGTGGGATACACGGTAAAGCCATAGGGTGGAGTCTCGGTTTAGGGCCTAGTGATCTGATGTATATTGTGGTAAATCCTCAGAGACAAGAAAACAAAAAATTCCTCAAGGATAGTGATCGAGTTTGGAGGCATTTGAAGCTCGGTTTGGTTTTTTATCTAGGTGTTGGTTTTGGTGAGATCACAGTTTGGTGAGGGTGGAGGTGGTTTAACCGCTGGATTCCCTTGGTTGTTCTTGGATTGGTATATCCATCATATCCTACATTCATGTTTAGAATATGGCATGGGGGTGACTGGCTAAAAGAAATATTTGGTTTAGCCATGTCTTTGGTTGGGTGATATGTGGAAGTCACAAACTTCGCTGGCTCTTGCCTATGTTTAATAAAAGCTAAGCTCTCTTTCTTTTGTAATTGTTATTATGTGTCCTTAATAGTTGTTATCTTATTGTTATTTACATGGTTTAATGTTGGTTATAACCATGGTTATGTGACTGGTTATAGTCACAGTTATTTCATGTATTTACTTGTAAATGAGAGGATAATGGATGAAGGACCTAATTGATATAAAAAACTTAAGGGAAGAGGGTAGTAATCCTTGTTGTGAAGTCTCATATGAGTTATCAGTCATTTATGCTCTGTCTTGTATTCATTTCTTGTAGATTGCATTGATGCCAAGTGTTTGAGAGAATGTCAGTCTTGGTTGGGGATGGTTAGGCCTAGTCCTTGAGTCGGTTTTTGATTTGTAAGTCTTGTCATCATGTAAATTATGGATTCTAAAAACTACAGGGGTTTCTGGGTAGTGCCCTAGATTCTAGGCTTGAAAAGTGGCACAAATCCCTAAGTCGTCGACATAGGCATTAGGAAACAATTCCCCAAATACATGCATACCCATGTTGTGCACATGTCTAGAGGTTTTTAGTCACACCCTTGTCCATATCAAGGGAGCATCCAAGAGTTTAATGGTCTAAAATATTAGTGGGACCTAGGGGTTGGTCAGGGGAATGACTGGGATGCTTTCCAGGAGTCTTTTAGCAGGTGTAGAAGGTTTAGTATGGTGTGTTTCCATCGATTCCACTTCTTTAACTGACACATAGAGAATCAAATCATATCATAGTAACTTCTCATCACATGTTTACCCCTGTTGATTGGTTGCTTGGGTAGATGTGGGAGGAGGGTGTAATGGAGTGGTATCAGAGTGGGTTGCACTCTCTTTGGGCCATATCTGATACCATAGAGTGGTATTAGAGCATGGTTCACTCCTCAGACTCGATGGGCGATGTGTTGGTGATGCATTCATTTCAGGTGCATATGTTTTCCTTATGATTCTAGTCCATCTGCTTCTGGCATTTACATGGTGTTGATCATGGTTGTAGTGACGTCACCATGTGAAGGTTCATGGTTTTGTTGTGGAATGTGCCATCATGAGTTTATGGTTGTATATGTATTTGTTATGCATGTCAGTGTATATATATTGTTATGCATGCATTTTCATGGTTACAGTTATGCATGTATAGTAGGTCGATCATGCATTATGAGGTCATTGTATGCAATTAAGTCATCATGATGTTATTGGTATGTTATTATGCTAATGTGTTGTTTGAGATAGAGCAAGAGATGCAGATCATTAGAGTGAGGTTGCAACATTAGAATTTGGGGTAAGTGCAATCATTATATAGGTATTTTATGTTTGACATGTAGGTATGCAGGTTAAGGATTGTTATATGCATTATGGTTATGTGTGCCTTTAATTCTATTGATGTTATGGTTACATACATGATAGATGCTAGTTGATTAGTATAGTCATATGCACATGTGTTGGGTAGTCATGAATGATAGTAACATGTGGTTGTATGCATTATTATTGTTGTTTTATGTTAGTTAGCTTGATGATTAGGTTATATGTTGTTCATGAGAATGATATATAACTTGTTGTTGCTATATGATAGGAACTTGATGATTAGGGTTATTGTAGTAGGATCTTGATGTTATATGTATCCTGCTAAATTGGATTGGCCTATGCAGATGGTTATGATTATGAAATTTAGGTATGAGATGAATTATTTGTGACATTGTGTTATACTAATCTAGAATTATTATGCATATGTGATTTCTATGCATGAAAAAAAAGGGTTACGAACTTATTATGTGGACACGTTAGTTAGTTAATGTTATGGATATCATGATCTTATTTGTGTTTTAGTTGATGTGTTGTGAAGTTATATCATTCTAACTAGATTGAATTTGCATAGCCTCCCCCGAGATACATTAAGATATGAACTTGCTTATGTCATCTACTTTGTGCTTGAATGTTTGATTATGTTGTCTATTTGGTGTTTGAGTGTTGGTGTCTATTATGTCATCTATCTGTTGTTAAATGTTTGATTAATCACATGATATGAGTATGTGTATATAAGGTTGCATCGAGAAATGATCTTGTTTTAAGATGGTTTTACTCACTCATATGTGTTTAGATAACTCGCATGTACTTGAGTGTAATAGGTGACAATTGTAGCATTATGTCTAATGACTATGAGTTGACTATGGATTATGACATGATTGCTAGTCTTGGTAAAGGTTGATTTCAAAATGATAGATATGATTGTCTCGATATTTGGAACATGTGGTTGACATGTGAGAGAAGTTGTAGAGTAACATGCTTGGAATTAGTATGATAAGATAAGGTAACTAGTATGTTGTTATGTTTATTTATGCACTAAGAGTTGTGTTTATGGTAGTATGATGCAGTGGATTTCATGGAAAAAGAGATCGCCATGAAATCTTAAAGAAGGATCAGGTAGAGCTTTCACTTGGGAGCATTAGAAATCCATGGGGATGGAGTGATGGTGTTTGTTGCTAGTCTTGTGCTTTTGGTCTTTTGTGATATGTGGAGCTTGATTTGTGGTTTTGTTTATGCTTAGTGCAAGGCCTTACCACTTTGTTGTGGTGTCATGTGGTTATTGGTTTTCATGGTATTCTTCTTGTTTGTTTCTTGTGCTTTCCTTTTAAGTTTTGAGTCTTGAGAATTGGTTGGGAAAGAGGAAAGTTAATGGAGCTTGGGAGAAGTTGAATGAAACCCATCAGGTAATATGAGACTCAGATGAACCTCAATGTATTTGAGTCATGAGATGCCTTGGATATGTTGGGAACTATTGTTCTTAATGTTGTGCGTGTTGGGCATGGATAAAGGTCGTTCTCTTAAACATTATGTTATATAGTAATTATGTTGTGATCATGATTATGATAATGTTTATATATGTATGTATGTATTTCATGTCTGAAAGGGTCATCATGGACCATGGTTGTTTAATTCTAATGTTTATATGTATATATATGTATGGATGTATGCTATTGTCTGACAGGGTTGTTAGGAATAATTCTTATGGAGGAATGATTTCTTACACAGGTGAATGACATGAAGAGGTTCTTGGTTCATGATGTAAGCACACCTCCACCGCGAAAACCCTCCAAATTTTTTGATTCACATCCTCATTGTAGATTGTTTACTTGGTCTCCACAACACTCACCATATAGCCAACCAACCTCTCTAGTGGTCTTCTCTCCTTTATTGACAAATTCAGTTTCCCTACTAACAATACAACTTCCTACAAGGTAGCACGAAGACATCTTTGCTTCCTCTTCCCTGATGCAGCCTCCTGAACTACTATAGGAATCTCCTCATCTCAAGCCTATCATCTTGATGAAGATGTCCAATGTCCTGTGGTAAACTTGTACTCTAGGAACTTTTTCCCAGGGATCCTGAGCTTTGTGATCATGTCACCCTAGAAGTTGTTGGGAGGATGCCCTGTGGGGTCAAATTTTGTAATTTTTTGTTAAATATTGTAATGTCTCCGCATTTTGAGGAGCGGATCGTGAGTAGCACAGGTTGATAGAAGTCAAAGGAGATTTCAGAAGGTCAAATCCCCTTATTTTGTTAAGAATTAGGTAGTTTTGAGATCCGCCCATGGTTCGTGGATCAGGGTATTGTAATGAAGAAGGATATAAAAAGAAGTCATAAAAGAGTCCTAGATAAGCATAGCGAACGATAGAAGTGTAGGGTTTGAGTCTGTTTTTGTCTATTCTATACTTAGGTAAAAGGGAAGGCCCCTAAAGTTGCATGTGTGGAGACCTTGGTAAGTTTGCAATTGAGTGTGCGGTCCCTTGTAGCTGTGTGCGTAGGGTTGGAAAGCTTGTTTTGAAGAATTATCTGTGTATCTTTGTTATCTCTGAATTTACTTTATTTTTTATTTGTTGAATGCAGTTAATTAGGAAAAGTACTTAATAGATTTGCGAAGAAGTAGATCTATTTAGTTATATGATATTATGAATGTTTATCATAATCAACGAAGGGCATAAAACTACTAACTATTAGTTGTTGTAATTTTAGGGTTTTAAGGGTTAGGGTTCGCAAAGGTCAAGATAAATCCGTAAGATTGATAGAAACACGTCACATAGTCATTTAGATGTAGAAACATGGTTCTAACATCCCCCAATACTGCCTCAGGTGAGACTGCAACCTTCATTATGCTGGTTGTTGCTAAAAGGGCTAGTAGTGTAGGGTTTTGTTGGTTAGCACAACTAACTCTAAACCTATGTCCAAGAAGATGATGTGTGGAAGTCACAACAAATAACGAATTACGATTTGAAGAAAGCACAACTGGTCATAACATTGCAAGACATGGTGTTGAGTTGCTATATTAAGTACATTACGACTCATTCAGTTGCATCGTTGAAAGACACAAAAGATGCATTTGATAATGAATTTAGAAAGCATAAGTCTCAAGCCCAGTCTGTGACTGAGGTAAAAAAAGTTAAGAAGAAGTTGAACGAATCTGCATGGGATTTTGATCAAAGGTTGAAATGTTTTCTACAATAGGCTAATCTATAGATCTTGGATGAGAAACAAAAGGATTGGTATATTGCTTCATTGTTACCTCATTTGAGATTACCATTGTCACAGTAGAAGGTTGGATCACAGGTTGAAGCATTGGAAATTTCTATGAAGTTGGAGGCTTAGCCTATTCAGGGTACGAATCTGTGAGTGTAATAGACGTCCAAAATGAGACCCGTTTAGAAGTATGCTACTTAAAGTGCAAGGGGCATGGTCATGAAAAGGATCATTGACTAATGTATTAGAACTATCTAATTTGGGGAGGTCCTATCCTCCCTGAAGCCGAAAAAATAGTGCTAGATCAAGTATCGATGTAGTGCCATGATGCACTATCTTCCAAATAACAGGAAAACATTCAACAAACAATTGCCATTTGTTACAAAAGTTTGTATAGACTCCCCAACAATTGTTCTACAATTTTTTTAAGTTTGTAGGCTGTGATGAGCACAATTGTCGAAGCTATGAGTTAATGATGGACAAAACTTTGACATATAGAGTACATGCTGAGACACGTCCTCAGCAGGATCAAGGCACAACTCCAATGCGTGAAGGATTCTAGGGACAAGGAAGAGGACAAGGGGGAGGAACTGAAAGAGCTCTATATGCGTCGTCCATAGCATTAGGAGCAGTGTTAACCCAATCATGTACAAGAGACATTGACCATCTGATTACATTTGTGAGCAGAAAGTTGTCTAAGGCACAAAAGAATTATTCATCCACAGAGTGCGAAGGGTTGGCGATGGTATACGTGTTTGAGAAGTTTAAGCCTTATTTGTTGGGTGCGCACTTCAAAATGTACACAAACCATTCCACTTTGAAGTACCTGGTCAACAAGGCTGTGTTGGGTGGGGGGGTTGTAGGTGGTTACTGTTATTTCAGGAGTATGACTTTGAGGTAGTTGTGAAGCCAAGGAGATTAAATGTTGGACTAGATTACCTTTCACAGATTGATAATGGCGAAGAACCGACAAGTCTTGATGAAGGATTGTCTAATGCGCAACTCTTTGTTGTGCGTGTTGCAGATGAACATTTTGTAGATATAATCTAATTCTTGTCTACAACTACAACTCCTGAAGGGTATATGATATAGCAGAAGAAAGAATTGGTGGTGAGGGAGCAAAATAGTAGTGATAGCCTAGCAATGTTTTAGTTGTAATTTTATATTCATGCTTTAATGTGTGAACGAACCATGGGGTTGGGCATTAAACAATGATGTGTAAAACAAACTGAAACTAGAGGGGCTATAACACGCATGAATTTTCTACAATTCTAAAATGGGCTATATGTAATACAAATTTGGTTTAATTTGGGGCTCTATTAGAAGGTATCCACCCACCCGTGTCTTGTTAGCATTTGTTGTATTACTCTTCGGAGGATAATTTTGGTTTAGGATTCTCGGCCCATGTTTTTTTATTAATACAAATATTCTCACTATCATAACTAAAAAAGAGAAAAAAAGTTGTCCAAGTACATATAATAACTCCTAGCCAATAAATTTTTGTTTTCCAAATTTTCATTGCAACTAAAATATTATGAGAGGGAAACATTAACTTGCATTATGCCAACACAATATATGAAATGGCATAAGAGACAATAGAAAGAATGTAATACATATATGAGTTCAAAAGGTAATTTTGGAAGAGGGCATTTTCAAGTTTAATACACAATGTCTAAGGGGACCTTGAGAAATGGGTTATGGAGATATGATAAACCTATTTTTATTTATAGGCCCAAGTTCTTATATCAATCCCCTATAGCCCCTTTCTCATTTTAGGAAAAGCAATGAGACGTTATTGACCCTAGAAGAAAACGGATAATATTTTTTTTTTTCTATAATATTAAAAACCCTAATTTAATGTGAATGTATTTTATTAGATTAAAGTTTACTCTCCACAAGTTTCATAGAAGACGCTTTTTCTTGTGACCAACAAGAGACCATTTGACATTTATTTTTGAATTTACATGATACCCATAAGTATTGCAATTTTGTTTAGAACAAGTTCAAGTGCAGTTTCCTGAAAGAGATCCAATAGAAAAGGACTCCCCTAGGGAATAAAGATTCCATTGAAGTGCAATATAACAACAAAATCTACTCCCCTAAAAGACACATGATCTTTTCTCAAAACAAGGTTATATTTTCTACAATTAGGATGGTTATATTGACCATATACATTTAAGAAGAAGTGTCTTCACTAATAAGGAATTTATTTATATATTCTCTAAAATCAAAGGATGTGTATCTTGAAAATAGACATTAAAGGATAACTACCTTAGTGTCAAAGATTCCCTTTATACCTACACTGTCAGGTTGGGTGTTTTACAATCCATAAATGGTATAGGAAAACTAAAAGTTAAATTGGAGATTGAATCCTATTAACAACTAATTTATTTATGGTCAATCTTTTAATTTAACAATTACATTAAAAAAATAGCCATTACAAATCTAATCTTTATGAAACCTAAAATGACCATTTCTTGGTACATAATTAAGCTTTATGCATCTAATTAGAAGCATTACATATATCATTTCAAAATATTTATTTTGCAATCCTAACAAATATTTACCAAGTTTTAGACAAAATTGACAAAAAAATGAGCAATATTGAATTTTAGAATTGAATGAACTAAACGTCTTCTTATTACTTTTATTAGGTATTAACTAGATTTTTGTATTTTCAATTTTTTTGTTTGAGTAATAAAATATTTTATTATGATGGGCATTGAAATGTTTTATTTATAAGTGAGTGAAATATTTTTAAATCTCCATAGTTTTTTACATTTAAAAAATTACTTACTTTTATATTGAATAAGCATTTGTCAATTTAAAATTGAGCATTGAAGGAATTATATATCTCCCTCATACTGACCAGAATGTAGAATTAGCAGCAATAAAATTGTTTTTTGAAAATCTGAAATATATAAATTTTCCTTTTTAATATATATATTTTTAGCTGGAAGTTAATTATAACGTAGAATAAATAGCAATACAATTGTTTATTGAAAAATCTGAAATATGTAAATTTTCTTTTTCATATGTTTTTTTTGGCTGGAATTTAATTATATTTATTTTATTCCAAGTAAATTATTTTTATTAAAAATAATTTCAAAAAGATAAATATTTATTTTACTAAAAACAAATTATTTAACTTTCTATTCAAAGAAAGAATTGTTTAATTTTTCTTTACTCAATACTCTTTTTATCCTAAAACTGAAAAAAAATAAAAAATAAAAAATGTTTAATTTCTCTTTACTCAATACTTTTTTTGTCCTAAAATTGCAAACAAGAATAAATAGTTTTAAAGATCTTTTGTTATGATCAGGCTATTAACAAATTTTCTACAAAATATCAAGGAAAAATTCATGAAGAGAAAGATTGACACTGGGTAATTAATTGTGAATCCCTTTGATCCAATACTTTAATTTTCCTACCTTATAAAAAAATTCAGCTACTAGAATTTTCATGATTAATTGTGAATTCCTTCCATCCAATACTCTAATTTTCTTACCTTTTACAAAAAAAAAAAAGAACCTGCACCTAAAATTTTCATACTTTGTGCCAATTTAATAGTGACAATGCTTCCAGTTACATATATTGCTCTTCCTTAACTGGTTCGTCTTACTTCCTTAACTGGTTCGTCTTACTGGTTCGTCTTACTGCTAGTTACAATGTGTGTATCTAACCAAAAAAAATTAATATTCATTATGACCATTAAACTAATCACGAAAGAAGAAAAGGAAAAAGTTAATGAGTATGATTTAGGTTTTTCCATGATTATTCTGTCTTGCACCCTGCCACCAAATTAAACCAATAAAAAATATCAACAATTTTAAATTTATTAATAATTTGGTCAAAAGATTATACCAATACTTATAAAGCTATTTTTCCTTATTTTGAAAAGCGAAATCCAAAGATGATTAATGTCATTTTCAAGCAGATATGGTAATGGACATTATTTCCAAAATACATTTGGAACAAAATATTCTTCTAAACGGAAGAAAATATTCTTCTAAACGGATATGGTAATAGGCATTTATTTTGAAAACACAGTTATATTCTTCTAAACGGAAGAAAATATTCTTCTAAACGGATATGGTAATAGCCATTTATTTTGAAAACACAGTTATGGTAATAGGCATTTATTTTGAAAACACAGTTGGATTAAAATATTCTTCTAAAGAGATAAAGTAATAAGCATTCATTTGATATAGTAATAGGCATTCATTTTGAAAAGACATTTGGAAGAAAATATTTTTCTGCAAATACACAGCCTATAATACTATTTATACGTAAAATATCTGCAAAAAATAGCAGGCCAGTAGCTTTCTTTCATTAACTGAATTCAAAATACTACAATAATATAAAACATTTATCACAACATCCATCTCCATGTATTTCAAATTAACAATTAAAAATAAGGAGAAAACCCTCATAAAATTTTGCTGAGCACAGGGGCTATCTCATGGAGTTGATCAGTAGTAGCTTTTGATGTTTGTTGGATTCGTCCTCGATGCTTAGGCCAAGTTTGAGCATCCTGTGAATTCTGACAACCAGGTAACCAAGGCGGCTTCATACAAGAACATCACCAGATCCTTCATCCATTTATCATTTTTGTCAGTCCCGACTCTCTTTCTCCATTCCTCCCTGATGGCGTTCTCCGGGTTGATCTCCATCGTTTTCTTGCTGGACATGTATGGTCAGATGGAGCTGCGGCGTAGGGCCTGGGCCTTCATCATGGGACAATTTCAAATTTCAAATCAGGTTACAATTTGTATGGCGCGGATTCATTTTCAAATTTCAAACCAGGTTAGAATATGAATGGCAGGGTTTCCAAATTCAAATGAGTGTACCATGGGCGCTTAGATGGCCCGCGAATATTGAGTTTCAAAGGTAAGCATTAAGCCGCCGTCGTTTAGAGATTAAGCGGGCGCCGAGTCTCATTAATGGTTGGTCCCTCCGCCAGTCAGAACCACCCGTCACATCTCAGATGAGGCTTCCTGATGCATACCATGCTCATGTATGGTTGAATGGCTGTCATAGGGTGTGCTTCTGCCAGGCTGGTCAGCTCTGGCCGTGGAGTTTATGCCCATCAGTTTATTGTTGGTTTCTTTTGTCCGCGCTGTTTTCTCGTTAGCTTACCATGCTCTGATAAGAGACAAAGTCGTCACCGGAGGTGTTACAATAAATATTAATAAATATAGAATAGAATAGACCTGGTCGGTGTTACAATAAATATAGAATGGACATGGTCGTACGATAAATATCGAAGATTGCTTTTGTCTGCGGTGTTTTCTGGTTGGGTTATGGTGCTCTGAGAGGACACGAAGTAGTCATGGTAGGCTTGTTGCGTTACAAGAATAGACACCCATGAATGGGATACCAACGACTGACACGTTAATTTTCTGAATCTTCCTTTGAAATTGACAGTTAACACTCAGGCTTATTCGTTATACTTTCTTGGATTACTATTGGCTTCAATTCAGCCGATCTTCTGTCGGTCTTATCGCTACAAGCTGAAGAAACGTAAGCTGTACATTTGGCCTTTCGTCCGGTGGTATGTACACCTTTTTATCAGTACTCTCTCATACCGTGGTAGTCGTACGATAATCGGTTCAGATCACAGTGTATCGCCAAATATTATGACTGAAGTTTTAGTACATGATGTATGATGGTTTAGTTCTGATGACCTATTTCCGCTGTAAAATCGAAACCTTCCAAATGACGGATTCCTCGTTTCAGCATGATTCAGGATCTTGAAGATGTCGGTGCGATCGTGTAAACAATAAGCGAAATCAGAAATTGAGTCGAAGAGATCTATACAAGTAGATATGAACCAAAATTAATTTCAGATCCTAAACTAATTTATACAATCACTTTAGATCCCAAAAAAATCTTAATATCTCTAATAAACCCTTGATTCTTGCTATGACCCAAAATCATTTTAGATCCCAAAAAAATCTTAATATCTCTAATAAACCCTTGATTCTTGCTATGACCCAATTATGTGGAGAACATTTACAATATTTGCTCCAATTCCTCAACAAATTTTCTTCTCATCTCTGAAATAATTTCTAGAATCAAATTTATATTCCATTAATAACCTCTCACTTATCTTTTATTTATATAAATTTACAAATTTTCTTCTTATCTCTAAAATAATTTCTAGAATCAAATTTATATTCCATTAATAACCTCTCACTTATCTTTTATTTATATAAATTTA
>APFE031213118.1:195723-211046 GCA_000404065.3 Pinus taeda | reverse complement strand
CCATTAATATATTTTATAATTAAGAAACATAAAAATTCTATTTAAAAAAATAAAAATAAAGAATTTGGAAAATAATTATTAACCAAATTTACAATAGTTTGTAGAATCTAAAAGCAATATTACCTTGTAGAATCTAAAAGCAATATTACCTAAAACTGAAAGGTGGAGTTGTATTTGTTTTTGTGTTAGTTTTGCAACATTAACTTATTTTAAAATTAATGTATTGATTTAGCTTTGCAATATCAACTTTTGCCTAAATATTTTAGTTTTTTTGCCTAAATATTTTAGTTTTCCTTAGTTTAGTAATATTAAGTTGGTTTATTTTGTAATATTTAGAAGGTGAAAAAAATAGTAATATTATAGTTTCTTTAATTTCGTTAAGTCAGTTTAGTTTACTTTTGTTAAGTTAGTTTAGTTTAATTTGAATATTTATAATTTTAATTTATTTTTAGATGTAAATAGTTTTAAATTTTAGTACAATTATATTTATCAATGTGGTTGATACATGCAAATATGTGTATATGAAACAGGTACCTACAATTACATTAATAAATATTAGATGTATCTTGTTAAAATCTAAATATTTTATTATTAATAAATAACTATATAAATACTAATAACCCTATTATTATACATTTATATATTATGGTTATTATATTAATATAATATTTTGTTATTGGCTAGAGTGCTTTGATCTATTGGCTAGCCTTTGGCCAGAGGGCTTTGGTCTATTGGCTAGCTTTCATGTGAGTAAGTAGGACACATGTTCAATCCTCTCCTTAGCCGTGCTCCTTTCTAGGTGTGTGGGCGGTTGCATCTCACGATTATAGGGACACACGAGTAAAAAAATCGTCGGAGGGGGCAAAATGGAAGGAAAGATGAGGAGGCATAGCTACGCTTCGAGAGAACGCCCGGTGAAGGTTCTCGATGGAGCGATGAGAATATTAGAAAATGACGCTGAAATGATTGGCATTATGCTAACTGAAGAAATGAACCAAGTAAATCGAAAAACCAAAGCCCATCTAGAGGATAGCTCCCTCGGCCCCGTTTCCATATTCTGATAATGAGACAAGTCTCAGGATCATGCTCTATCGACTCTTTGGAGCGTTTATGTACCAAGTCTCTCGAGGGGTCATTTTCTGTGGGATCCTAGTGTAAAGATAGGTAGAATCTAGGTGACATAGGGAGCGAAGTTTGCTATTCAAGCTCAACATGGAGCAACCAGAGGATTTCTCTGCACGGAGTTGTCTTCCTCTTGGGTAATTCCTAGGTTTTTTTGGTCTCTTTCAGGTGTTCCTGAGCCCTTTATTTGCAATGAGGAGGGTCTCTAAGAATTGGGTATTATCTTGGCATGCTCCGATGGGGAGCTTGGTTACCTCCTTGCTTCATTCCCTGTATCAGTGGAAACTCAAATTACCTCTTGCTTCAACATAAGGCACTCCTATTCTCAACCTTATCAACTCCTCTCATGCCGGCTGCGATAATAGTTCGTGGAGAGTTGCGATGCCTGGGGTGAGTCACTCCATTGGTTTTGTAACGCCTGCGGTTATGTAACCGAGCGCACACGCTCCTCACTTGAGCAAAAATGACTAAGGCATGTAAACACTGTTTATAGGCGAGCTAAGGCGTGAATGGGTGGTGGGCGAGCCGACTTGACATAGGGGCTTCGTACATGGCTTGAGGGCATTGGCGTGCGGTTGAACCGTGGTATTGGTGGGCCAGCCGTGGGGAGGTCGACACACACATAGGAGCGTATAAACATATTGGTGGAGCGCTAGTTTGAGGCATCAACTCATCACATATCTCTTCATCGCTTATGGTCTATCGCATAAGGTGAAGTGCGAAGGGGTGAACGCACTATCGTAGCTCGGTTGGGTAGATGCACCCACCGATCGGGCGAGGCGACACGAGACAACAACTCGGGTGAAGTGTGGGTGACTCGCACACCGGGCAGAGGCACATGGGCGAGGGCGTGGGTGAACCGCCTGCCCACGGGTGAATGCACACAGTTGTGGATGGCGCCCGATACACGGTTGTGGTTCGTGCGGGTGTGCACAGGCGCACCTGCTGGTTCGGGCAGCGATTGTATTGTATATTTTGGTGAAGGTTGAGGTGTGACTTCCTTGCGCTCTTGCACGGGCGGGCGCCCGCCTTGGGTTATAACGCCGGTGGAGAGATGCTCCGGGCCATTGTAATGAAATCTCTTATATAATAAAAAGAAGTCTTCTCTTGCATATTATTGATGTTCTTGTTATCGTTTATCACGTTGTTATAATGGTTTCTACACATTATAATATAATTGAAGGTTTTTATACATAAATGAAGGCGTAGTTCGTAAAGTAACATAATTATGGAAAAGGTTGGTTACTTATGCGGTGCCGCACCCGACCAATCAAAGGAAAAGAGAATTGGGGGCGTGACAGGTGGTATCGGAGCAGGTTCACAGATGGTGAAGCCATTGCTGAATGATGAATGAAGTGAACGGGTATGTATGAAAGGACAGGTTATGGAGAAATCATGGATGAATAGTCTAGGTTTTGTGGACTTGATGGTCTGTGGTAAGACCATTCAAGCTCTTGTGGACACAGGGGCCACTCATAACTTTATGACGACACAGTTGGCAAGAGAGGTCAGACTGATGATCCTCCCATCGAACATGGAGGTCAAGGTAGTGAACTCTAGAGCTAAGGTGGCGGGTTTGACACATGAAGTGCCGGTACAGATAAAAGACTGGATAGGTCAGTTGGACTTCACGGTGATGGAGATGAACAACTTTGATGTGATACTTGGACAATATTTCTTGAAGGGCAACAGGGCTATTGTTGTCCCCTTCTGTGATAAGGTGGTGCTGGTTGGACAGTCACAAACTTGGACTTTGCCCACTCATAGGCAAAGGAGGGAAGTCAAGGTGCAGCATAGTTCTGCACTAAGTTTGGAGAAGGCTATGAAGGAGTTAGATATGGAGACATATGTGGTGATGTTCAAGGGAGTCGAAGGTGATGGAGTGGGGACGCCTGTTCCAGCTGAGATTTCTGATGTGCTAACCGAGTATGTGGATTTGATGCCTGATGAGCTACCAAAGAAGCTTCCACCAAGGCGTGCAGTGGACCATAGCATTGAGCTTGAACCAGTGAAGCAACCCCCAGTAAGAGCACCTTATCGTTTATCAGGGCTTGAGTTGGAGGAATTGAAACGATAGCTAAAGGAGTTAGCTGATGCAGGTTTCATTAGACCTTCAAGGTCCCCTTATGGAACTCCGGTATTATTCCAGTGAAAGAAGGATTCCAATAAGCTACGAATGTGCTGTGACTACCATGCATTGAACAAGCAGATGGTGAGAAACATGTATCCTTTGCCATTGGCTGCTGATTGCTTTGACAAGCTTGTGAAATCCTGAGTGTTTTCCGAGCTGGACATGAGGCATGGGTATTATCAGGTGCGGATTGCTAAAGGAGATGAAAAGAAGACCACGGTCGTAACAAGGTATGGTAGCTTTGAGTTCCTTGTTATTCCATTCGGGTTGTGCAACGCTCGTGCTACATTTTGCACTTTGATGAATGATGTTCTACGACCATACTTGGATTCGTTCGTAGTAGTATACTTGGACGATATAGTGGTGTACAGTGACAACATGGAGGATCATAAGAAGCACTTGGCGATGGTGTTCAAGGCACTGAGGGAGAATCAATTGTTCTTGAAGAAGTCTAAGTGTGTGTTCGCTCAGACCGAGATTCCATTCCTTGGGCATATTGTTGGTTAGGGGTACATACGGATGGAGCCGAGCAGAGTGAAGGCGGTTGAGGACTTGGTTGAACCGAAGAATGTCCATGAGATGAGGGTGTTCTTGGGCATGACCAACTACCAATGAAAGTTTGTAGAAGGTTACTCCAAGGTGACATCGGCACTGATAGACCTATTGAAGAAAGACAAGAGGTGGTGTTGGATGGATAAATGTAAAAAATAATTTGATGACTTGAAGAGAAGGATGCTTACAGTGCCGATACTAAAGTTGCCTGACTTCAGGAGACCATTTGAGGTACACACTAATGCTTCAGATTTTGCCATAGGAGGGGTTCTTATGCAGGATGGGCATTCGGTGGCATATGAGAGTCGGAAGTTGCAGGATAGAGAATGGAGGTATCCGGTTTATGAGAAGGAGATGACAGTGATCATCCATTATCTTCATGTGTGGAGGCATTACCTGATTGGGAAGCCGTTTGTTGTCAAGACTGACAACGTTGCAATAAGTTATTTTGCATCACAACCGAAGCTTTCTTCGAAGCAAGCTTGTTGGCAGGACTTCTTGGCAGAGTTCGACATGTCTATTGATTATAGACTGGGTAGACACAATGCGCTAGCAGATTCCCTTAGTAGGAAGGGTCAACTTGCAAAATTGGAGGGTGAAGACTGGGCAGTAAGGAGTAAAAGTTGGGTTCAGATGTCAGAAGAGATGCAAAACAAACTGAAGGAAAGTGTTGAAACCGATACTTTAGCGCAGAATATAGTGAAGCAGATAAAGGAGGGGAAGACACGAAAGTTCTTTCTACGGGACGATTACTTGTTCTTTGGAAACCGACTCTATTTTACAAAGACATCTCGTCTTAGGAGGCACCTTTTGGAGGAGTGCCACGATTCTCCATGGGTTGGCCACCTAGGGCAGTGTCGTTCTTTGGCATTATTGGAGAGGGGGTTGTTTTGGGAGAAGATGCGAGAGGATGTGGAGGAGTATGTACATACGTGGATCATTTGTCAGCAGGACAAATCGGATACTCAGAGGCAAGGAGGACTGTTGTAACCTTTACTGATTCTAAAGAGGCCATGGATGAGTGTCTCGATGGACTTCATCACTCAGTTACCACAGGTGCATGGGTATAATGGGATCATGGTGGTGGTTGATCATTTTTCCAAGTATGTGGTCTTTGCTCCTACAAAGATACCTTGTGGAGTCGAGCAGACTACGAAGTTGTTCTTTAAGAACATAGTGAAGTATTGGGGGATGCCGTTGAGCATTGTGTCGGATAGATATCGATGTTTTACAGGGAGATTTTGGACCACATTGTTCAAGTTAGTTGGGACAGAGTTGTTGAGGCATTCGAGCTACCATCTGCAGACAGATGGGCAGACCGAGAGGATCAACGCATTGCTGGAGGACTACTTGAGACATTATCTGATGGTTGATCAGAAGAATTGGCCTGAACTCTTGGATATTGCTCAGTTTAGCTACAATATTCAAAAGAGTTCTGCGACAGGGTACAGTCCATTTGAGTTGGTGAATGGGCAGATGCCAGTTGCACCGTACACCGTTGAGACAACAGGTTTTTTGAGGATTCCTCATGCGAAAAGGTTCATGAAGGCTTGGGAAGAGACCTTGGAGTTGGCACGGTTGCGCTTGCACGATGATGCAAGGAGGATGAAGAAGTATGCTGATAAGGGAAGATGGGATGTACACTTCAGTGTGGGAGATATGCTGTTTCTCAGGATTACTAGGGAGCAGTTTCAACTAGCCAAGGGGACGGCCGCCAAACTGACGCGGAAGTATGAGGGACCATTTCAAGTGAAGAAGCAAGTGGGGGAAGTTGCTTACGAGTTGGAGCTTCCGCACCATATGCACATGAATCATCCAGTTTTTCACATTAGTCAGTTGAAGAGATGCAGACCTGATTTAGACCATCCAGAGAGAGCTGAACCGCCGAGAGGACCAGCCAGAATAGTGGACAAACCAGGCTTGGAGTTGGAGAAGATTTTGAGCTTCAGGACTACAGGGATTGGTTGCCACCAGAAACGGGAGTACCTTGTCAGATGGAAGGAAGCACCGGAAGAGGAGAGTTGGGAATCAGAGGACTCACTTTGGAGATGGAAGAGGAAGATTGCAAGGTATGAACGAAGGATACTGAGCCGATCGGGATTTTTGAGGGCAACAATGATTTCCAGTGGGGGAGGATGTAACACCTGCGGTTATGTAACCGGGCGCGCACGCTCCTCACTTGAGCAAAAATGACTAAGGCATGGAAACACCGTTTATAGGCGAGCTAAGGCGTGAACGGGTGGTGGGCGAGCCAACTTGACATAGGGGCTTCGTACATAGCTTGAGGGTGTTGGCGTGCGGTTGAACGGTCGTATTGGAGGGTCGGCCGTGGGGAGGTCGACACACACATAGGAGCATATAAATATATTGGTGGAGTGCTCCTTTGAGACATCAACTCATCGCATATCTCTTCATTGCTTATGGTCTATCACATAAGGTGAAGTGCAAAGGGGTGAACACACTACCGCAGCTCGGTTGGGTAGATGCGCCCGCCGGTCGGGCGAGGCGACACGAGATAGCAGCGCAGGTGAAGTGTGGGTGACTCGCACACCGGGCATAGGCACACGAGCGAGGGCATGGGTGAGTCGCCCTCCCATGGGTGAATGCACACGGTTGTGGAGGGCGCCCGATACATGGTTGTGGTTCGTGCGGGTGTGCACGGGCGCATCCGCCCGTTCGGTAGCGATTGTATTGTATATTTTGGTGAAGGTTGAGGTGAAACTGTCGTGCGCTCTTGTACGGGTGGGCGCCTGCCTTGGGTTATAACAACGGTGGAGCGATGCTCCCGGCCATTGTAATGAAATCCCTTATATAATAAAAAGAAGTCTTCTCTTGCATATTATTGATGTTCTTGTTATCGTTTATCATGCTGTTATAATGGTTTCCGCACATTATAATATAATTGAAGGTTTTTATACATGAATGAAGGCGTAGTTCATAAAGTAACATAATTATGGCAAAGGTTGGTTACTTAGGCAGTGCCGCACCTGGCCAATCAAAGGAAAAAAGAATTGGGGGCATGATAGGTTTGGTGAGGAAGGATAAACCTGCCATGGTTTGAGGTGGGAGAGACTCATTTCCCATGCGCCTATGCCAAAGAGGAAGGCATCGACGAGGTGGCGGGAACTAGGAACGAGGAGTGCAGGAAGACGACGAAGAATTGATCTCGCTTATCATGAATTCGCCTAGTTGAATTGACCTACCTATCCATTTTTACTCCATTGAGGCACAAATCCACCATCTACTATGCTTACTCGATCAGTTATCCCAATCTCAGTATGAGGACCATGCAGATTTATCTAGTTTCATGGTTGACATTTTTCATAATCAGCATCGTATTTTGGACTGCGAGGCCTCTCAGAGGGAACCAGAGCTATCTCCAAAATTACATGGAAAAATTTGAGACTGTCATGGCTCACATGGAATCTCACATCCATGAAGCCTTTCACCAGCCAGAGATTGAATGCAAAGCTACAAAGGTCAACCTCGCTCCCCACTACTCAGATGGAATGATGATTACTAGGTATATTTACTTTTTGGATAGATTTTTTTTTATGGTGGTCTACAGATATGAGGAAGCCCTGTTTTGTCAAGTTTCTTTGTGTTTTGTTTTATTTGTACTTAAAGTTCAACAAATTTTGGGACAGTGAGGCTATTTTAACATCTTCTCAGAAACTTCTCAAGATAAGTTTTTCTTATTATATAATAGAACAATATTGACTTACAAAAAAAATATAATAATAACATTTAGTTATTATTAATAATACTTCTTTGTGTTTTACCTCGTCAATAATTATTATATATTTTATTAATATAATTGTCAATAGTATAATAATTATTATTCTTTCACTAAAACCATAACATATTATTATTTATAAATAGTAAATATATATATTAAAATACATACATATATCAAAAATAAAAATATAATATTGTTAAAGTAAATTAAGCTAAGATATTAATAAAACCAAGATATTAATATTATAAACCCAACATATTAATAAATCTAGGGGATTTATATTATAAATGTGGGGATTAACAAACCCAATGGATTATTAATATTATAAATCCAAGTAATTAATCAACCCAAGGGATTCATATTATAAACCGTTGGGATTAAAAAATCGAAAGAATTAATAATATATATCCAAAGGATTCCTAATATCATAAATCCAAGGGATTAATAAACTAAAGGGATAAATATTATAAACCCAAGGGATTAATATTAAACACTATGATTAATATTATAAACCTTGGGATTAATATTAAAATGTAGGAATAAAAGCCCCGAGATTAGTATTATAAACTTATGGAATTATAAACCCAAAGGATCAATATTAAAACCAAGGTTTAATATTATAAGCCCAAGGGATTATAAACACTACTGTTAATATAAACCCTACGATTAATATTATAAAGACTAATATTAACATATCAAACTTAAAATTAATATTATATTATAAACCTTAACTTTTATTATACATATTAGGGATTAATGTTATTAATCCAAGGGATTATAAAACCAAGGGAATAATATTAAACCCTATGATTTGTATTATAAACCCTAGGATTAATATTATAAACTGAAGGGATTAAAAACACTAGGGTTAATATTATAAACCATAAAACCAATACTATAAAGTAAAATAAACCCTAAACCCAATATTATAAACTAAAATATGAAACCCTAATTTATATAATGTTGCACTGCGCCATTGAAGAAATTGCATCTTAATGTATCATTGTGACAATGATTTTCACAATGTTTGTCACATACACTTGATTATTAAGCTCAATTATTATAAGCCCTAGTACTATAAACATGGTATATTAAATACCTAATATTAAACATGGTATATTAAACACCTAATATTATAAACCATAAACCATATACACTAAAACCTATATTATAGCCCTTTAAAGCCTAATATAAATTGTAATATTAAACCCTAATTTTAAACCTAATATTATAAACCATAAAATTCTATACCCAAATACTATGAACCCTAATACTCTACCCAAATATTAAAAACACTCATATTATAAACCCCAAATGTTATAATCCAAAATGATATAAATCCTAGCACAACCATATTAGTAAATGTGGTTGATATAAGTTGCAATGTTATGTAAGATTGCGATAGGGTTTGTCACATTATGACGTACAACATATTTTTTCCATAAAGCGACAATGTTTGTTGTTCAATATAAACCCTCGGGATTAATAAAAAAAACCCAAGAGATTATAAGTCTTTTGGATTAATATTATAAACCCTAGGATTGATATTAACCCTAGCAATAAAAACCTGAAGATTAATATTATAAACTCAAGGGATTGTAAATCTAAGGGATTAATATTAAGCCCAAGGGTGAATATTATAAGTCCAAGGGATTATAAACACTATGACTAACATTAAACCCTGGGACTAATGTTATAAATGATAAGATTAATATGTCAAACTTAATATTGATATTATAAACCCTATATTATTATTCATATTGGGGATTAATATTATAAACCCAAGGGATTAATAAACCCAAGTGACTAACAATATTATAAACTCAATGGATTAATAAACCCAAGGAATTAGTATTGAACATTAGGATTAATATTATAAACTCAAGGATTAATATTAATATATCGAATCTAAAATTAATATTATAATCCATAATATATTATTATACATATTAGGGATTAATATTATAAGCCTAAGGGATTAATATACGTGAAAAATAATATTATAAATTAAGGGATAAACAAACTGAAGTGATTAATATTATAAAACCCAAGGGCTAATAAATCATAGTGAATAATATTAAACCCAAGGGGTTTATATTATAAAACCAAGGGATTATAAACCCAAGGAATTAATTGAACAATAAGATTAATATTATAAACTTAAGAGATTAATAAATCGAGGGGATAATAAACCCTAGGGAATGATATTAAATCCTATGATTTATATTATAAATTCGAGGGATTATAAATGCAAGGAATTATTATTAAACCCAAGTATTAATATTATAAATCCAAAGGATTATACACCCTAGGATTAATATTAAATGCTATGATTAATATTATAGGCCCTAATATTAATGTGATAAACCCTAATATTAATGTGATAAACCCTATGATTATAAACCATAATATATTATTATACATATCAGGGATTAATATTATAATCCCAAGGGATGGTAAAAGGGAGTAATATTAAACCATATGTTTACAAACCTTAATATTTTAAACCCTAAACCCAATATTATAAATGAGAATAAGCCTTAAACCCCAAACCCAATATTATAAACTAAAATATGAAACCCTAATTTATTAAATGTCACAATGCAACACTAAAGAAATTACAATTTAATGTATCATTATGATAATGGTTGTCACATGGCTTGTCACATTGCATGATGTTTTTCACATACACCTAATTATTATAAACCCTAGTATTATAATCCTTAATATAAAACCTAATATTAAACCTAATATTAAACCCAATATTATAAACCCTATATATTAAACACCCAAAAATATAAATACTAAATCCTATATACCAAAGCCTATATTATAACTCTATTAGAGCCTAATATAAATTGTAATATTAAACCCTAATATAATCCCTATATATTAAACATCCGATACTATAAACCCTAATATTATAAATCCTAATATTATAACAAATATTATAGAATTGGATATTATAAACCCTAATATTATACCCAAATATAAAAAATCCTCATATTATAAGCTTCAAATTCTATAATTCCAAATGTTATAAATCTTAAAAAAGCCACATTAATAAATGTGGTTGATACAAATTACACTATTATTTAATGTTGTAACAATGTTTGTAACATTACAAAGTCTGCTATGTTTTTGCCACAAAGTGACAATTTTTTTCATTCGATATAAACTCTTGGGACTAATATTAAAAACCAAAGGGATTAATATTATATAAACTTGATATTAATATTATAAACATGAGAGATTATTAATATTATATGCCTAAGGGATTAATAAACCAAAGGGATCAATATTATAAACCAAAGGCATTAATATTAAAAATTCAAGTGATTACTATAATAAACCATTGGTATTAATAAACCCTTGGGATTAAAAAATGCAAGGGATTAATATTATATATCCAACGGATTATTAATATCATAAACCCAAGGGATTATTAATATTATAAAACCAAGGGATTAATAATATAAACCCAAGGGATTAACAAACTCAAGTGATTATTAATATTATAAACTGAATGGATTGATAAACCCAAGGATTATAAACCTTATATATTGAATCCTATATTGTAGCCCTATTAAAGCCTAATACAAATTGAAATATTAAATCCTAATTATAAATGTGTATATTAAACACCCAATATTATAATCCCTAATGCTAAACCCAATATTATAAACCCTAATATTACATGAAATATTAAAGACCCTCAAGTTATAAGCCCCAAATGTTATAACCCTGAATGTTATAAACCTAGCAGAACGGCATTAGTAAATGTGGTTGATATAAATTGTAATATAATGTAACATTGCGACAATGTAGGTCACACATGACAATGTTTGTCACAGTGCGAATTTCGATATTCTTTTCCACAAAGCAACAATGTTTGTGATATTAAGATGTTTGTTACATAGATTTACCATAAACCCATGGGATCAACAACCTTAGTTAACTATGGTTACTCATAGTTGATATTAAACCAAAGGATTAATATTACAAGCCTAAGGGATTATAAACCCTAGGATTAATAGTATAAACCCTAATATTAATACATCAAATCGAAGATCAATAACCATTGTTGGTCATGCCTAAGCATCAGTTGATCATGGTTTTCAATGTTTATAATGTTTCCTATGGTTGACCAAAGATGATCATGATTGACCACGCTTCATCTAACTTGCCCATGGTTGAACAAGACTGCATAAACCCAAGAGATTAATAAAGACAAGGGATTAACAACCTTGGTTGACCATGATTACTCATGGATGACCATAGTTGATCATGGTTAACTTTGGTTGACCATTGTTCGGAATGGTTGGCCATAGATACCTTAGTTTACTATGTTTGACTAATGTCATTGACTATGTTTAAATATAAAAATTAATTAATAATATTAAAAGGTGATTTTGTTTGAATAAAGTTGTAGAGTATTGATTGTCAAACATTGTCAAACATAGTTGAATATGGTCAACGATATTAGTAAATATGATTGTCTAATTTTGTAATGTTGCATTGTGACATTGAATAAATTGCAATGTATTGTAACATTGCGAAAATGTTTGTGATATTTCGACAATGTTTGTCACATTTCGACATTGGTTAGATTTTTCTACCATTCTCACATCACATTATTATTACTTTTAGTAAACTTTATTAATATTAATAATGTTATTATTAAAAAAATTATAAGCTTGGTTGTGAATGATCAAAGATGACCTTAGCTAACTAAGGTTGACCATGGTCAATGATGGTTGATCATTTTAACCATGTTGAAGAGTGTTCACTACCAAACTTTGTGAAACATAATTAAACATATAAGTCAACCCTGTTAGTCAATGTGGTCAACTAATCTTGTAATGTCGCATTGCGATGTTCGATATATTGTAATTGAAAAGTAACATCACGAAAATGTTTGTCACACTACAACAATCGCTAGATTTATATACAATTTAGATGACATAACAAGTTTGAATATTAATATCAATCAATAACATTAATAGGTGATTATGTTTAATCAGAGTTTAAGAGTGTTGGCTATCAAACATAGTCAAGCATAGTCAAACATAGTCAACAACAATAGTAAACGTGGTTAACTAATTTTGTACTGTCGCATGTGATGTTGGATAAATTCGAGTGTAATGTAACATTGCAACAATGTTTTTCATGCTACAACAATGTGGTTTATCATACTAAAAACCCCAAGGGATTATAAATTGAAGGGATTAATATTAGACACTAGGATAAATATTATAAACCCTATGATTAAATCTAAACCCTAGGAATATAACCCTAAGATTTATATTATAAACGTAAGGGATTATAAACCCAATGGATTAATATTAAACCCAAGAATTAATATACCTTCCATATTGTTGAAACGGGGAGGGACAAAGAAAACTTTTAGCACTTGCCCTAATAGTTCATGAATCAAGTTCTTTGGCTTTGTACCGTGCCTAGAAGTAACAATTGAGCTTCCTCGACATTTCAAGTTATTACCATATTGTGTGCGAGCCATTTAAGGTGCGAAGCCGTTTGTCCCTCCGGGGGGCAAGGAAATCCAACCTGAGATTGAATGAATGAGAGGCCATCCTGAGCCTGAGATAGAGAGAGTTTCAGCTACGACATTCTATATATTGTGGTGGTTTTCCATCGATTCATATTTGTAGAAGACTTGAGCAGCTTACCTAGTCAAGCTCATCCACTACGCTTCCAGCTCAAATAACCAGTATGGCTTCTAGTTAGTACGGCTACCCTATGCTCATCCGCTTCAAGCTAAAAGAACCAGGCAGCCTTCCATTACGGTACCTTGAATGAATTTCTCACCCTAGCTGTGTCCATTCCACTCCCCAGGCGGGCGTTGTTTTACCTTACTATTCGCTCGAGGGGGCCAGATGAAAGTAGGAGCGAAAGAAATGATCAAAGAGGTGCAAGTAGGTAACACGGGATCTTTTATTATAGGATTTGACCTTAACCATTGAGTTGTTGGGTGGTTGTGCTCGTCCGCTGTGAGAGGATGGGGAGGAAAAGAATTCTATTTCAAGGACTAAAAAGAATTACTTACTCCAAATATGGGACCTTGAATAGAGGGATCTACTTGACCCAATAAGTCAATTAGGGATTTCTCGCTCTCATCCATCATATGGGTGAGGGACGAGATACTTTACTTTAGCTATGAAGTGAAGGATACTTTTGATCAAATATTGGTATTTTTCAACATCATTAATGGGATTGCCCAAGTACCCCATTTGAAACCCAGTTCCAGTTTCCAAGGCATGCTTACCAATGCTACCTCTTATACTGCTCACTATTCTACCAATGCTGGATGGGATATACTAAAAAATAGGGATTACCCATACAACCTTACCTAACCAACCTCTACAAACCACTATAACCAATGTAGACGGGGTAGGATCCTTAAAGGCTTTCCTGTCTGCACCCAAGAATTAATTTTATTAGACCAAGGGATTATAAACTCTATGATTTTTATTATAAAATCTAATATTAATACATGAAACCTAAGATTAATAACCATTGTCAGTCGTGCTTAAGCATGGGTTGACCATGATTTTTAAAGGTTGATAATGCTACCTATGGTTGACCAAATATGATGGTGATTGACAATAATTAATCTAGGTTGCAATGGTTGATGACGATCAACCATGTTATCTCAAGTCAACTATGGTTGGAAATGGTTGATCATGGTGACCATAGTTAACTATCATTAATCATAGTTAATCATAGTCAACCATGGTGATGATAGTTGATAATGGGTGACCACGGTTAGACTATGCTTGACCATGTGTGACTATTGTTAAGCATCTCTGACTTTATTTTACCTATGACTAACAACTATTTGAATATGGTTGACTATAGTTGAGTAAGGTTTTCTAAGTTTGAATAGTGTTGGTTGTAAAACATAATCAAACATAGCCAAACATCGTTTGACCATGGTTTGACTATGGTTGAACATGCTTTGACATGGTTTGACTATGGTTGACCATAATTTGACTATGCCCAAACATAGTTGAATATGTTTGACTATAGCATACCATGGTTTCAATATGGTTTGACTAATCTTAACTATATTTTGAGTATGGTTAGTCTATAGTTGACCATGACTTTACTATCTTCACCATTGTGATGGTGGTTGTTGATGGAAAATAATTGTTTGACTATAGTTAATGTTGGCCATCTGCTATAGGCCTCCATAGTCAACTATGACCAACCACTATGGTTCAATACAGTTCAATATGGTTCATTATAGGTCACCTACAAATAGACCATGATGCACATGGTATGTATGGTTCACCATGGCAGTCATGATGACTATCATTGACTATGATGCCCATGTTGATTATGATTGACCATTTTAACAATAATCAACCATACTTAACATCATAATTTAGGCTCCTATAATCCATGAATATTGAGAGATCTTTCAGTAAAAATCATTAAAGAGACTTTTAGCCTTCACCCAAAACTAGTCGTTATATTCTAAGGGCTAGTAAACATTTCTCTTCATCTATTTAATTTGCTGCCAAGATCTAGTTTTTCATCATTTCTTGAAGATGAACCACACTAATTGGTTTGAATCACATTGACTAAAAATATCTTATGTAATTTTTACCGAAAAATCTCTCAAAATACTTAACATGTGTTAATGTATAAATTAGTTTATAATTAGGAAAATTTAAATGTGTAAATTAATATATTATTAATCTCTCATTAATGTTATTCCAAACTCTTATTAATATTATTTAAGCATATATCTAT